>CM070824.1:48254401-48326614 GCA_036326025.1 Chrosomus eos | reverse complement strand
TGTTTTCTTAATTAACCCTTAATTCATATATTTTTTAAATTAGACATTTTAAATTGCACAATATGATTGCTTTCCTTAATTTTTCAGGTAAATTATTCCACAAACCCCCCCCATTGACAGATATGCACATGTTTTGAGTGTGGTGCGTGCCATTGATTGGAGGATTTCCTCTCCCTTTTAAAATTTTTTCTTTCTTTCTTTAAAACCTTTTTGAATATTACTAGGAAAGTTCTTTTTTTTTAGCTTTGACATAATTTGTGTTGTCTTAAGATCCACTATGTCTTTAAATTTTAATGTTTGCAATGTTAAAAATAAATCATTTGTATGTTCATAATAACCAACATTGCAGACTATTCTAATTGCCTTTTTCTGCATTGTGCATATCGTCTTACGGGTGGTTTTATAGGTATTACCCCACACTTCTGTACAGTAGTGCAAATAAGGAAGAAAAAGCGCGCAGTATAAAATATACATTGTATCTCGGTTCAATATGTGTCTCACTTTACGAAATATAACATTAATCTTTGCCAATTTAGAACTAATATAGGTGACATGAGGTTTCCAGCTTAGTTTATGATCAATTTTTACTCCTAAAAAGGAGTTTTCATAGACTCTTTCTAATCTGGTATTATCACACAGTACTTCAATAGTTAAATCTTCGGGAATTCTACGTTTCCCAAAGATTATAAATTTAGTTTTCTTTATATTGAGAGATAATTTGTTTAAGTCAAACCACAATTTACAGTTTTTCTCGATTGTTTACACACATTTTCTGAAAGAATGCCTCATATTCTCAGAACTCTACACACAAATCAAAAAACACACACACAATGGGCAAAACCCCTCAATTCTCCTGCAAAATGAAACTTTACATTCAAAACAATGTTATTTCTTTTCAAAATGGTATTTTGTTTTCAAATGACACACACAAACCATCATATGAATAGACATTTATAAGAACCAGTTGAACACTGATGTGCTCAATGTAAAACACTGTGATGAATGGAAAACACTTCTTCTCCATTCATCATAATGACTCAGGCCTTTTTTGTTCAGTGTTACACTTACTACAGACAGTACATACATGAGTGTGTTGTAAAATATTTGACAATATTGTTTTTATACCCAGAACACACAAATACACGGCAACAAATATATTTTATTTTTCCCACAAAAACAATGGAAGATAGATCGCACATTTCGTACATCCCAACCAACACAAAGTTGCACATACAGTGATCTACATACAAAACAACAGAAAAATGTACTGTATGCAGTTACAGTAAAAAAATAAAAAATAACTGTGCTGCATCATCTCTTCTGCTTCGGTCTTTTATGCTAAAGCTCTGATTGCTAATTGTAAAACTGTGTGACATGTGTTTGCCCATGTGACGAGTCAGTGTGCAGATCTGAATGGCAGTGTGTTCCTTGTGAAAACAAGAGATTTTGTGCATGAAAATTGTGCCAAATGCAGAGAATTGTGTGTAGTGTTTTGAAAAACGTGTGTTTTAATTTGAGTGTAAAGCAGGAATTGTGCTTGTAGTTTAGCAGAAATGGTTCAGGGGGTTGGTGAATGAGTTACATGTTGTGGTCATTGTGTCTCAAGTCAAGTCAAGTCACCTTTATTTATATAGCGCTTTTTACAATACAAATTGTTTCAAAGCAGCTTTACAGAGATAACAGAGATTACAGAGCTAGCTCCCTCATGCTCAATGCTCATACCATGGACAAGAACATTGTCAATCACAGTAGCTCTGATTTCATCAGATATTACTGTTCTTTGTCTTCGCTGACCAACTCGACCAACTCTCACACAAACTCTTCCTCTCAGATTTCTATCCATTGTAGGGCCTCACAAACCAGTGCTCTCTGAACTGGCTTACTGTATATGTTCCCTCACATCATTAGACACAAGTGTGATCAATTTTGAGTTGTTGTGTTCAAGTGGTGACACATGTGCTTTAATTGTGTTTGACTTTTGTCACCAGTGCTCACCATTATGCAGCACGGGTGCATCACAATGAAAATGTGTTGGCAAGTTGTGTCTAAACCGGTGAAAAGTGCTTATGGTTTTGCCAAAAGTATGATTGATTTACGTAAAAGATTGTATAACCTTTTATCTATCTATTGAAGGATCTGACTGATGTGTGTTCAATTTTGACTCTTAGTGTTTTCACCTGGGTAATTGTGTGCTAACTGAGCTGAATCTGTGCTGATTTGAGTGAACAATTTTGAATGCTAGTGCTTTCTAAATGACCACGTGGTGTAGGCAATGAGAAATGAAGGGATTTGTGTGTAGAGTTTTGCTGTGATAGTTCAACAAATCTGACTAATGTGTCAAAACAGGGGAATAGTGTTCATAGTTCAACGAAATGGGTGTGCATTTTGATAAATGGCATTATGGTTTTGAAACTTTAGTTCAAAAGCCTGGTTATAGTGTTTAAGCAATTGAGAAAAACTGTAATTAAGCAACTAATTGCAGTAATAGTAGATCCCATAGTATAAATTTCCAATCTCTCTCTGAAATTGGGTTATTTTCCCACAAATATGAAAATCGCTATAGTGATCCCTGTCTTTAAAGCTGGTGAACAGAATCATTATACTAACTATAGACCAATCTCACTGCTTCCCCAATTCTCTAAAATTCTGGAGAAGATATTCTCCATCAGATTGGATAGTTTTATTGAGAATTTTTTTTTTTTGCAACATGCATTTAGCCTACAGTGAACAATAAACATTTATTTCTCAAGCTTCATGTCCTGAGCATTGTGTTTTCTATTTTTCTACATAGTGTTTAGTGACTGTTCAGTAGTGTTTTTAATTTTGATTGACTCGGGGGACGATTTGACAACATAGTTCAGTTTTGAGCACAGATTGAACTGTTTTGAGGTGAAAGTTTGGTTTTGCAAGAAGAGTCTGAGTTTTTGTGAATGTAGCTTGAAAATTGGGTTTTGTGTTCACAGTTTAGAGAAAAAGAGAGCAGCTTTCAAGAAATTTGTCTTAGCAATCGAGAAAAACTGTATAAAAGATAAAAATCCGTTTACTGAGTTTTGGAACAATGGATCCACAGAGAAATTAAGCAATAGGTCGAGGAGGGAGAAGAAGAGGAGGAAGAGGAGGAGGAGGGAGAGGAAGAGGAGGAAGAGAAACAGAAGGAGGAAGAGGAGGAGGAAGAGGAGGAGAAGAAGGAGGAGGAGGAGGAAGGCCAAGGGCAAGAAGACAAGCAGTCTCGGATGAAATTCAAGGCACTTTAGTTGGCCATGTACTTGTCCATGGTATGACTATGAGGGAGGCTGGGCAAAGAGTACAGCCAAATTTGAGTCGCTTCACCGTCGACTGTACGGATGCTGGCCTTTTCTTGCAAGAACAAAGGAGGCATCATCAGAACCTTCAGGGAGGTGTGGTGGCAAACAAATTTCTATCACTGAATAAGAGACAACATTTCCAATTGTCTTTGATGAGGTTTATGTTCTTGCAAGAAAAGGCCAGCATCCGTACAGTCACACAGACTGGCTGCAGATTGTGACAGTGAAGGGAGGGCATCCTTTCTCCTTTATAGTCTTGACTCCCAGAATGTTATCTTTCTAGGCCAATGATGGTATTTCAACCATATGTGGAACATTCTTAGACTTGTTCATCATATTGTATCCTTGAGTGGAGGCATGTACCAACACTCTTTACCATTCCAATACAATTCCATATTTGAATAAGGTTTGTGTGTGCTCTTTTACTGTCATATGATGCTCACACACATCTTACGAAAGAGTAGGAGAGAGTAAAAAAAAAGATGGGTGGGTGACGGGGTGGGTGACGGACGGACGGACCACAAGCAACATGAATTACCAGTTTTGAAAATGTTGTTTTTAATTTATAGCACCAGTGTGTAAGACTATGTTGTAGTGTGTGCATTTTTGAGGGCTTGTGTGTCCTGTCTGAGGGCAAAGTTTGGTTCCCTTATCGAAAAGGGAACTTCGAGATGCGTCGAAAATGCTACGGGAACGCCTTCTGCGTGATTGCGTCTGAAGCATCTATGCCAACTAGTCCAATGGAAAAAGGGAATGAGCGTCACAGGCGGGTGACGTCATGACCAGGAAATGATAAAAGCACTTCCGCTGCGAAACGCCAGTTAGCTTCTGTTGCCTCAGCAAGCGATCTGTGTCAAAACTGTCTCTGTCTATTTATTGTTGTCTGTTGCAATATTGTTGGAAACGTTATGGCGAAACAAATGTACAAACAGTGTGTTCTTCCCTGCCCGCGTTTATTTAAACGGGTGGGGACACACACGAGCTTTGTGTCATTTGTTTGGGAGTAAGAGCATTGTGAAAGTGAAACTACCAGATTAGCATGCTCTGCTCTCGCCTGTTAACTTACTCTGAACGATAGTGGCAGGGTCGCAATCCTCAGAGATCAGGACCCGCGTTTGCCGAGGCAGCGCGGAGAATGCATTCCTGGGGATCGCAGAAGGATCTTTTGGAGGGGTGGAGACAGGTCCGAGGGCCTTTTCTCTGTCCTTACCCGGAAGATCCAGCACTATCTCCCCGGTGTCGGAAGCACGCTCTGCGGTTTCTTCCGCCCGGGGAGAGAGAGCCCTTTTTTCCTTCATTACTCTTCCTCCGAGGAGGTTAAATGTTTGAGTATAGTAAGTGAAAGCACACACGATTGAATTAGATTCCCCATCTATTTCTCCAGTATATGATGAGCTGGTGGAGGTTTTGTCCCGTGCTGTTAGTAAATTAAATATTTAATGGCCAGCTGAGAAAAAAGGACGCTCGTCCTTAAACCAAACTAGACGAGTGTTTCCTTATATTTATCACATTATCTCCCCCACGAGGCTTCCCTTTTTTCCCTGATTTACACACTGAATATCTATATTGTGGAATAAACCGTATTCATTACTACATTTCAGCCCTCATGTTAATGTTTATTCAAAGTTAGAGGGTTGAAAGATTACGGTTATGATATGATGCCCCAGGCTGAAAAAAAAAAAATGCTATTTTTTCACCTGGTCCAGCATCGTCATTTAAAGCCTCTGCTTTGCTCAAACCTAATACTAAAAAATCTCGCGTTTGCCGAGGCAGCGCGTAGGTTCAATGTTGCCTTGCATTTGCAATACAGAATCTAGCTCGGATCTCGCGTTTGCCGAGGCAGCGCTTTGATTTCGAGTGTACTTTGCAATAAGATTCTGTGGCTGGGATCTTGCGTTTGCCGAGGCAGCGCGTAGGTTTAAGCAAAACTACTTTGGTTTTATGGGTAAAGCTTATACGGCAGCAGGTCAGCTGGAGAATGTTTATAGAAAACTATAGTATAATGCTCCAGGCTTATCAGGCCGATCTGCTGGGGATCTGGATATAGCGAAAATTATATAAAAATATATATATATATATATAATAAAGGTTTCTCCCTCGCCGTGTCCAGCCCCCCTGGGGCTGCTGGGCGTGAGCAGCCCCAGCCGTCGAGTTCATCATATTATGTGCACAGAAAGAGAGTGCTGCGTCTCGTGTTCCTCCACGTAGATACTGGAGACAGACGCAACCCTCTCAACCGAAGTCGTCTGAGCCTAAGCCGGATCTGAGGACCGTTCTTCAGGCGAAGAATACTTCGGTTCAAAAAAAAAAAAAAGGTCTTGATGTTTAGGCGTCAGGCCTGTGAGGACAGCCCCGACCGAAGTGGAGTGGTGTACACCTCATTACACGGTGCCTGTTCCATTTCGGGGTCCTCACGAGACCCTCCTGCCACCTCTGGTGCTTCAGGGCGCAGCGGTCTCCAGCGAGTCGGTGATGCTATGCTGCGGCACAGCATCGGTTTCGCGCCCTCTGAGGGGGGCTTTAGAGCAGTCAGGTCAGGTAGTTCCTGCCATTATGTTTCAGGCTCCAGATTTGGCTCTCTCAGTAACACCAGAGACCAGCCTCGAGAGGCTGGTTCCCTTAGTAAATTTTCTGGCAGCGTGAAAGCTTCTGCCGAATATTTCTCGTTGGGTCCTGTAGATTGTAGAGGATGTTACAGAGTCCAGTTTGGTTTTCGTCCTCCTTGTTACAACGGGGTGTTGCCCACAGTGGTGCATCCCGAGCAGGCTCTGGTAATGGAACAAGAGGTAAAGGCCCTGTTAGCAAAGGAAGCTATAGAACAGGTGTACTCACCCGACCAAGGTCGGGTTTTTACAGCCGTTATTTCATTGTTCCAAAGAAGGATGGAGGGTCGCGTCCCTTTTTTAGATCTTCATCTGTTAATTCGGTCAGTTCAGAAACTAAAGTTCATGATAGCTGACGCTCAAACAGATCGTGACTCAAACCAGATCCGAGGACTGGTTTGTCACGATGGATCTGAAGGATGCTTACTTCCATATCTCCATCCTCCCTCAGCACAGGAAGTTCCTAGGGTTTTCTTTCGGGGACAAAGAATACCAATATCGGGTTCTTCCTTTCGGTCTAGCTTTATCACCCCGCACGTTCACGAAATGCGTGGATACAGCTCTAGCCCCCTTGGGCTTCAGGGCGTACGTATTCTGAACTACATCGACGACTGGCTGATTCTGCCAGTCACTGGTTCTTAACCCAAAGCCGGTCACGCATTGTAAAACAGTTCGAGAGACTGTTGGGTCTACTGGCAGCAGCGTCCAACGGAATTCCTTTTGGCATGCTATACATGAGACCTTTACAGTGCTGGCTCAGGGCTAGAGGGTTCTCCCCGAGGGGAAACCCACTTCGTATATCAAGGTCACGCGGCGATGCTTTCGAGCCTTAGTTATATGTAGTAGACACTGGTTCTTAGCCCTCACCGGCTGGGGAGCGGTAATGGAAGGCCGCTCGGTTCAGGGTCTGTGGAAAAGCAATCATCTTTCGTGGCACATAAACTGCCTGGAGATGATGGCCGTCTTCAATGCGTTGAGACATTTCCTTCTGGACCTAAGAGGCCATCATGTGCTCGTTCGAACAGACAACACATCAGTGGTCTCTTATCTGAACCGTCAGGGGGGTCTGTGGCACCAGATCCTCCTGTGGTCTCTGGGGAAGGTACTCTCTCTGAGGGCAGTGTACATTCCTGGAGACCAGAATATAGGAGCAGACATCCTGTCGAGGCAGGAGCTGAGTCCAGGGGACTGGAGACTCCACCCCGAGGCGGTGGAGAAAATCCGGGAGGTTTATGGCCAAGCAGAAGTGGATCTGTTTGCGTCTCAGAATACGACGCACTGTCCTCTTTTGGTTTCACTTACTCACCCAGCCCCTCTGGGGCTGGTTGCTATGGTGCAGACGTGGCCGAGGCTACGTCTGTACGCCTTTCCCCCTGTTGCTCTGCTCCTAGGAGTTCTGGAGCGAGTTCGTTGGTATGGAATAAGCCTACTGCTAGTAGCACCACGCTGGCCAAGTTGGATCTGGTTTTCGGACCTGATCCATCTTCTAGACGGTCCTCCGTTGGAGATCCCGATCAGGAGAGATGCGGGTTGGCTTCTGAGGGGGCCCAACTCATTTAGAGTGGTCTCTCAACTGAGGTTGTTGAGACCGTTCTAGCTCCAGAGCTCCCGCTACGAGGAAACTATATTCACTATTTCGAGAGTTTTTTCACGTCTTGGTGTTACCAGCGTTAGTGGAATCCGGTTAACTGTTCAGTAAGCACAGTACTTGAGTTTCTGCAAGAACGCTTTGTGTCAGGTCTATTCCTTCCACACTTAAGGTATACGTGGCGGCCTTTGTAAAAAAAAAGAGCTTTCCACGCCCTGGTGGATGGTACGTTTGGGTCGAGACCCCCTGATCACTCGTTTCCTTCGTGGCACCTTGAGGCTGAGGCCTGCAACTTGCACTAGGGTTCCGGCTTGGGACCTTACAATAGTTTAGGCCTATCTCGGGCTCTCTTTGAGCCCTTAGATTTGGTCTCAGAGAATTCCTTTCTTTTAAGAATATTTCTGCTTACTATTCATCCCTATAGAGTCAGACCTTCAGGCCCTTTCGGTCCCCAACTGCTTGAGTGCACCGGGGATGGCCAAGGCATAAAGTTGCCTACCATTATTCCGAGGCTTATTGTGCTGCAGGTTTCTGTCCTCTCCCTATTTTTCGGACCAGGAAAAAGCTGACCTCTTGTGCCCAGTGTACCACTGGACACTTATGTGTTCGGACATCCTCAACGAGAAAGTCCGACATATTACTGATTTACTTAATGGATCACCTAAGAAAGGTCTTCCTGCTTCTAAACAGACGGTCACTAAGTGGATAGTTGAGGCTATTTTACTTGCATGCGAGTACTCGGACCAGCCTTGTCCTTTGGTGGTCCGAGCTCACTCGACTAGGAGTATGGCGGCTTCTAAAGCCTTACTGTATGGAGTTTCTCTTCAAGATGTCTGGGATGCGGCTGGCTTCCTTTCCGCTCACATTCGTCAGATTTACAGTTTAGACCTGGATGCTATGGCCCCAGGTTCTCAGGTGCTTAGTGCTTAGCTGAACAGACTGACACTCAGGTAGTTGAATCATGGCGCATTGGGTATTCTCGTTCCCGTAGCGTTTTCGACGCATCTCGAAGGGAAGGGAACATCTCAGGTTACTATTGTAACCATAGTTCCCTGAGAACAGGGAACGAGACGATGCGTCCCTCTGCCATACTTCTGGCGTCCCTGCAATCGACTTGCTTCGGCAATTTCGAAGCTAACTGGCGTTTCGCAGCGGAAGTGCTTTTATCATTTCCTGGTCATGACGTCACCCGCCCGTGACGCTCATTCCCTTTTTCCATTGGACTAGTTGGCATAGATGCTTCAGACGCAATCACGCAGAAGGCGTTCCCGTAGCGTTTTCGACGCATCGTCTCGTTCCCTGTTCTCAGGGAACTATGGTTACAATAGTAACCTGAGACGTTTTTCAGCATGGTTTTGAGTGTAGAGCTTCATTTTGACCTGAAAATAGGATGTTTGGGGAATTGGGTGAGACGTTATGGAGTTGTGTTTACTGTTTTGAGAATACGAGGCATAGTTTCAAGAAATGTGTTTAAGCAATCGAGAAAAACTGTAAAAACATATCAATATCATTACAGTCTCTTGATGTTTTATTCTTAAAGTTATTAACAATATCAAGTACTTCGGTACAAGTCTAATTGGTGTCCGCAACATAATATAGAATTCATAGACAATTGGAAAAGTTTTTGGGGCAAGTCTGACCTGTTGAAAAGAGATGGTATTCATCCCACCTGGGATGGTGCTGCTCTTCTCTCTAGTAATTTGGCTCATAGTCTTAGAGATAAAACATGACAATCTGGGGCTCAGGTCAGGAAGCAGACAAACTGGCTAAACCGACCGTCTGCTAGCGGCCTCACGTCACCAAGGTCAGATAAATCTCATCACATAGAGACTCTTTCACCTAGATATCATCATATAGAGACTGTGTCTGTTCCCCGAATTTGGAAATCCAAAAAACTGCCAAACCTTTCTAAGGTTAAAAATCTAATTGATGTTCAACAAATAAAAAACAGATATAATACAGATGAGCAAACGATAAAGCTTGGGTTGCTGAATATTCGATCCCTTAATTCAAAATCGCTCATAGTTAATGATAAGATTAAAGACTATAACCTAGATGTGCTGTGTTTGACAGAAACCTGGCTAAAACCAAACGATTACATTACTTTAAATGAGTCCACTCCGCAAGATTATTGTTATAAACATGAGCCTCGTCCGAAAGGCAAAGGGGGCGGTGTTGCTGTAATCTATAGTAATATTCTCAAAACCACTAAGAAATCTAGTTTTAAATATACTTCTTTTGAAGTGTTGGTGCTTAATGTAAAAATTTATAGTGTAAACAATAAATCACGTTTGAGAATTCTGCTGGCTACTGTATACAGGCCACCAGGGCACAATAAAGATTTTCTCAAAGAATTTGCTGACTTTCTATCAGAATTAGTATTGGCTACAGATAAAGTCCTAATTGTTGGTGATTTTAATATACATGTAGATAATGAAAAAGATGCATTGGGATTGGCATTTAAAGACATTATAAACTCAATTGGAGTGAGACAACAAGTGTCAGGAACTACTCATTGTCGTAATCATACTCTTGATCTAATGTTATCACATGGAATAGATGTTGATGGCGTTGAAATTCTGCAGCAGAGCGACGACATCTCCGATCACTATCTAGTCTCGTGTAAATTACATTTAGCCAAGGCTGCAAAGCCGACTCCGTGTTATAAATATGTTAGACCTATCACTTCTGCCACTAAAGATTGCTTTATCAATAATCTTCCAAATCAGTTTTCATAATCTCAGCATCCCAGATAGCTTAGAAGAACTTGATATTGCAACAGAAACTTTTAACTCTCTCTTTTCCAGCACTTTAGACACAGTTGCTCCGCTGCGCTTAAAGAAGATTAAAGAAAATAGTCCAACGCCGTGGTACAATGAGCACACCCGGGCCCTTAAGAGAGCAGCCAGAAAAATGGAGCGAAACTGGAAGAAGACAAAACTAGAGGTATTTCAGATTTCATGGAAGGAGAGCTCGATTGCTTACAGAGAGGCCTTAAAAGATGCTAGAACTAATTATTTTTCAACCCTATTAGAAGAAAATAAACATAATCCTAGGTATTTATTTGAACAAGTGACTAAACTAACGAAAAAGAAAGCTTCAAACCCAGAAGTTTATAAGAAACACAGCAGTAATGACTTTATGAACTTCTTCACTTATAAGATTGATAATATCAGGGACAAAATTATAACTATGCAACCGTCTACTACAGTATCGCATCAGGGAGTATATTGTAGTCTCCGTGAGGAACATTTTGATTCATTTGTTGCTATAGGAGAGGAAGAATTTTGCAAAATTGTTAATTCATCTAAATTGACAACTTGTATGCTAGACCCTATACCGACTAAGCTACTGAAAGAGATGTTTCCAGAGGTCATAGATCCTCTTCTAGATATCATTAATTCATCTTTGTCATTAGGATACGTACCAAAAACCTTTAAGTTGGCTATGATTAAACCGCTTGTTAAAAAATCGCAACTTGATCCTACAGAATTAGTCAATTACAGGCCAATCTCGAATCTGCCTGTTCTGTCAAAGATACTAGAAAAAGCAGTATCCTCACAACCGTGTTCCTTTTTAGAAAGAAATAATATCTGCGAGGATTTTCAGTCCGGATTTAGACCGTACCATAGTACTGAGACTGCTCTCATTAAAGTTTAGTTTAGTTTAGTTTATTCGTTTATAATGACGTGGACAGTCCCTTTTGATAAAAAAAGAGCAGCTTTAGCCTCTACGGCTAATTTCCAGCTGTAGTCCCCGGCCAGTTGTCAGTAGGCATACATCAAATAAAATACATTACAATTATATTTACAGCAGGACTAAGCAAGAACGAGTAGACATACTTAACGTGTGGCACACAATTGAGACAAGCACGAACAAACAAACGCATATTGTAAGGGCATAAAAACAGTTCATGTAGTTAAACAGTACAAATCGACAAACAATAATCACACACAGGCCACATTGAAACACATACAGGACATAACATTGAGGCAGACAGCAGAGATCAAGTGGCAGCAGCATGACCGTGTCACATCAAATACATCTTTCAAACTAATGTGTGCAATCGTAATTGTCGGACAGCCAGTTTTTAAGGTGTATAGTAAAGGTGGAATACGTATGTATATCTTTGATTGTAATGGGCAGTGAGTTCCAATTTTGTATTGCTGCAACAAAAAATGATAATTGACCAAATGTGCTTTTCCTAAATGGGATTAGAAGGTCACCTCGTGTGGTGCTTCTAGTAATCTGACTGCTATTTTTACGTTGGATTAAAAATGTATTAAAAGGAGCGGGAGCGGTATTATGCAAAATTTTGTAAAGCAAACAGATGTTTTTATATTTGATTACATCTTCCCAGCTTAGCAGTTTATGATTATTAAGGATGATACAGTGATGTGAACTGTTAGGCTTCTGGTCAAGAACTTTGAGTGTTTTTTTATAAAGAGTTGCTAGTGGCTTTAGCGATGAGCTGTTAGTTTGACCCCAGCTTGTCAGACAATATGTTAGATGTGACACAATCATGGTATCCATAAATAATTTGGCAGCATTAAAAGTCAGTGCATTTCTAATATATCTAAAATTAGCTAAGCTAAACTTAACCCTATTGCACACTTTCGTAATATGTATTTTAAAAGAAAGATTAGAGTCAATAATGACGCCCAGGTACTTAAATTGTGGCACAATACTAATGTTTTGACCTGAAATCGTTATATTTGGCACGATGTTACATTGTCTCTTTGTAAAAAACATTCCCACAGTTTTATCAACATTTAGTTGAAGGCATGAACGATTTAACCAATTGGTAATCTGATCCATAGCTGTGGTCAGTTTGGCAGCAGCCAGATGTTTTGTCTTGGCATGCACATAAATGACAGTATCGTCCGCATACATTAATGTATTGATATCAGGGCAGACTGATGACAGATCATTGATATATAAACTAAACAAAAGCGGGCCAAGTATCGATCCCTGTGGTACCCCTGTGCGTAAATTAAGAACTAATGAACGATGGTTGTTCACAGAAACATATTGAGTTCTACCAGTTAAATATGATTCAATCCATTTGATTGCAGAAGAGGAGAAATTAAAAGTAGAGAGTTTGGCAATAAGGACCTGATGGTTGACTGTGTCAAAAGCTTTACGAAGGTCTAAAAATACAGCGCCAACAACACCTCCCTTATCAACCATTGCTCTAACAGTCTCTACAAAGAGACAGTTAGCTGTTTCTGCAGAGTGATGGGCCCTGAAGCCAAACTGCATCGGATGAAGAGTGAATGGACTATTATTAAAAAAGAAACAAGCTGCTCTGATACACATTTTTCAGCAACCTTGGATACCACTGGTAGAATACTGATTGGGCGGTAGTTAACTATGTTCAGAGGGTCATTTGACTTAAATATTGGAGTTACAATTGCAGTCTTCCAACTAGTTGGAAATATCCCCTCTAATAATGACTGGTTAACAATTTGTGTGATAGGGTAGGCTAGGTGTTCTTTCAGGGATTTAAGCATTTTAGAATCCATTCCATAAATATCTTTTGCTGTTGAAATTTTAAAAGAACTAATAATTGCCTGGGTTTTAATTTCAGAGATAGGTTGAATGCTAAAAGAAGGCTTACTTTCATCTATTTTGACAAAATCTCCAGTTATTAGCGGAAAATTCTGTGTGATTTCATCCACAGAATTAATAAAATATTCATTAAAAGCTACAGCTATTTGTGCTGGATCTTGTATTAATTGACCACTCAGGTTCAACTCTAACCGGTTTCTAAGCCTGTGGCTAATTCCCATTACATTCTTAATCTGTTCCCAGATCAACTTTGTATTACCCTTTCCCTCATTAATAATTGTTTAAAAAAATTGGCTTTGGCCTTTCTGATCACTTTGATTACTTGATTACGTAATGAAGTGAACCTATGCCTATCACTATTTAACTTGGTTTTTAATGATCTTTTTAAAGCAGAGTCTCTTTCCTTCATCAGATTAAATATTTCAGTATTAAGCCAAGGGAGTGCATTTGTTTTTTTCTTTCCTTTTACCTTTCTAGAGAACTCCTTAACTAGACTTTGTAGCTTGGTGGCAAACATCTTACTATCTTCTTCTATGTTAATCCCTGTAAGTATATTTGTCCATTTAGTCTGCTGTACTGCCCTTTGAAAATTATCCATTTCATTCTTAGGAATCCTGAGTTGCTCCACAGGTTTACTAGAATGAAAAAAACGCTTTTTTGTAAGTTTTCTTGACAGTAATGTCAGATTATGGTCAGACAGTCCCGTAATAAAATTAAATGTTTTTACAATTCGTTCAGGCCTATTACTGAATATTAAATCTATCTGTGTCTGAGATGATGTAGTTATTCTAGTAGGACCTTCCAACAACTGAGTAAAATCCAGACTGTCTGTGATCTGCTTAAGGGATTTCCTATTAGTCTTATTTAACCAATTACAGTTTAGATCACCAAGTAGTATTACCTCCTTTTTAAAATCACATGCTTGAAGTAGCTTTTTAAAAGTGATATAAAAATCATTATTAGAAGAGGGTGGACGATATACAACAATGAGCACAAAAGACATTTCAGATGAGAGCACTATATTCAACCCAATACACTCCAAATCATGGTCAAAAGGCCAACATATCTGATGACAGTTGATGTGATCTTTTATGTAAATCATAACCCCTCCCCCTCTTCCCTCAGATCTGTCTCGCCTAAAGATGTTATATCCTGGTACATGTAATGCAGCAGATGGAGAGTTATTATGTAACCACGATTCTGACAGGCCTAAAAAGTCTAAGTTAGAGTTAGTAAGAAGATGATGTACTTGTTCAGACTTTGGAATGAGGCTACGGATATTCATATGTCCTCCAAAAAGACCCCTAGGTTTGAGTTGTTGATCCCAGATCAGTCGAGAGTGATTGACAGTTTTAAAAAAGTTCAGTTTGCGGTGTTTTTTCAGAGCAGGGTTTATGATGCTTTTGAATGCACTGTGGGTTGTACCGTGCAGATTTTCACGCTTACCTTGAGCGTAATGATCAGTTACCATGTCAACAGGACGATATGATCCAGTAGGGTCAGAAACGTAGGGCAGGGAGATAGATGTTTGATCCATAACGGTGAAAGCCCCGTTGTTATCGGTCCACGCGCTGACAGATGGCCAGCCCAGGCCTTCGGTGCTCACCAAGCCCGGCGTCACAGCCCTCTTTGACTGAGATCTCCGCTCCCCGCCGCCAATAGATCCACCTCCCGGCCGATGTCGAACGAGCCCCAACCCCTGTGAAGCAGGGATAATGCTCCCCGCGTCCCCGCAGCTAACTCCACCGGAAATCGGACCCGGGCACGGGTGTACATCTCCGGACAGCAACAGGTAGAGTATGATAATGATCCCACTGTCACTTTGGCGTTTGCCCCGGACTGCGTTACTTCGCTTGTGTTGATCCCGGCCAGCCGCAGTGTTTACAAACGCTTGCATTAAAATATGCTTTCCATGTCCGAAATGCTTTAGTAACGTTGTTTCTCGGTACACTGTTATATTTTGGGAAACTCGCTTTATATTTACAAACGGTCCCGAGTCTGTCAAGTTTAAAATAACTCCAAAGACTAAGAGGGCAAGGAGAGCCCCTGACACACCTGTCCCGCTAGCTGCCGCCATTTTTGCCGTTTTTGCCGCCCAAGTCACAAATGATTTGCTCCTATCATCCGATCGTGGTTGTATCTCTCTATTTGTGTTACTTGATCTTAGTGCTGCATTTGATTCTATCGACCACAACATTCTTTTAAATAGACTAGAAAACTATGTTGGCATTAGCGGAATTGCACTAGCATGGTTTAAATCATACTTATCTGACCGTTTTCAGTTTGTATCAGTAAATGAAGAGATGTCTTATCGATCACAAGTTCAGTATGGCGTACCACAAGGCTCAGTACTAGGACCGCTGCTCTTCACTCTGTACATGCTACCATTAGGAGATATAATTAGGAAATATGGAATTAGCTTTCACTGTTATGCTGATGATACTCAGCTGTATATTTCTTCAAAACCTAACGAAACTTACCAATTCACAAAATTAACGGAATGCATAGCTGATATAAAAAATTGGATGACCAGTAATTTCCTATTACTAAATTCTGAAAAAACAGAGATTCTAATCATTGGACAAAAAACTTCCTCACCTAATAACCTAGAATACTGTCTAACACTTGATGGCTGCTCTGTTAAGTCTTCGACGTCAGTCAGGAACCTGGGTGTGCTCTTTGATACCAATCTTTCATTTGAAAGTCACGTGTCTAGTATCTGTAAAACCGCATTTTTCCATCTTAAAAATATATCTAAATCACGTCATATGCTCTCACTGACAAATGCGGAACAATAAGTTCATGCTTTCATGACCTCAAGGCTAGATTATTGTAATGCTCTACTGGGTGGTTGCCCTGCACGCTTATTAAACAAACTACAGCTAGTTCAAAATGCAGCCGCTAGAGTTCTTACCAGAACCAGGAAGTATGACCATATTAGCCCGGTTCTGTCAACACTGCATTGGCTGCCTATTAAACATCGTATAAATTTTAAAATATTGCTGATTACTTACAAAGCACTAAATGGTTTAGCTCCCCAGTACTTGAGCGAGCTCTTAACGCATTATAGTCCTTCACGTCTATTGCGATCTCAAAATTCTGGCAAGTTGATAATACCTAGAATATCAAAATCGACTGCTGGCGGTAGATCCTTTTCCTATTTAGCACCAAAACTTTGGAACAATCTTCCTAACACGGTCCGGGAAGCAGATACAGTCTGTCAGTTTAAATCTAGACTAAAAACACATCTCTTTGGCTTAGCATACACATAACACATTATAGATTTCTATAATTCAATGTTAGGCTGCATAGATTAGATCAGCCGGAACCGGGAACACTTCCCATAATTCCTGATGTACTTTGTACATCATAAGAAGGATGGCGTCTACGCTAATATTAGTCTCTCTGTTTATCCCGAGGTTTACCGCAGACCGCCGGATCCAGGGCATATCCAGATCTAATGAAGGACCATCACATGGACACGACGACACGCATTATCAGGGCTGTGAAGGCCCATGGACACCTCACCACTCATCTCCTCACCGGCCGGATGACCCAACCCAAACAGATGAACTGGATAATATCGTGAAAGTTCTGATCCCATCTGACTCCTGACATTATGCTGCCTAACTCATAATCATACACTGTTCATTCGTTGGCCAAAGGAGGACTGGCCCCCGACTGAGCCTGGGTTCTCCCAAGGTTTTTTTCTCCATTCTGTCACCTGATGGAGTTTTGGTTCCTTGCCACTGTTGCCTTCGCCTTTTGGCTTGCTTAGTTGGGGACATTTAATTTTCAATTGAACAATACTATTACAACATTGTTTTCCTGTTATCTCTGTAAAGCTGCTTTGAAACAATTTGTATTGTAAAAAGCGCTATATAAATAAAGGTGACTTGACTTGACTTCGGTTTTATCAGTATCTCTCAAAAAAATAGTTGCTGGATTTTTTTGTTCAAAATATTGTGGGACATCACCCTTTTGTGGAGGTATTATCTCGTCGGCCAAGTTAGGGCCTACATTCACAAAGAATCGATTGAAGCCAGCCACGACTTCATCCATGTTTTTAATTATTTTACCATTATCAATAAATTCGTTTGGAAAACCAGTACTTGTTTTTTTCCTTCTAATAATTGAATTTAGAATGTTCCACGTACCCTTTATATTGTTTTTATTAGTTTCCAGCAATCTACTATAATAGTCTTTTTTACATTTTCTTAAGATAGCTATTAATTTATTTTTATATGTCTTATATTTAAATTCTTTCTCTTCAGTTCTATGATTAACAAAATCTTTATATAGAGTATTCTTTTTTTTACAAGCATTCATTAGACCCCTTGTAACCCAGGGTTTAGATGGACGTTTAGATATTATCTCTGATTGCTGGATTGGACAATTTTTATAATACAAAGTCAAAAAGATATTTAGAAATGAGTTGTAGGCTAAGTCAACATCCCCTTCTTCATACACATTCTTCCAATCTTGGACTAACAAGTCATTTTTTAATTTATTCATGGTGTGACCAGTTCTTAATCTCCTCTGTATATTTATTTTGCTAGTATCTAAATTATAGTGTTTACATTCATTGAGTACAAATATTTACCGATTCCAATCTGGTGTAAAATATTTGATAGTGTAATCCAGCCCATTGCGCTGTATGGAAGTGAGGTTTGGGGTCCACTCAGTGATCAGAGCTACACTAGATGGGACAAACATCCAACAGAAGCCCTACACACAGAATTCTGCAAAATGGTACTAAAATTACAAAGGAAAGCACCCAATAATGCGTGTAGGGCAGAATTAGGCCGATTCCCATTTATTCTTACAGTAATATGCAAAAAAGATCCCTTAAATTCTGGATGCATCTAAAATCAAAATCAAGTCCCACAGAATCGCTACATTTTAAAGCACTACAAACCCAAGAACTGAACCCCGAAAAGAGTCTCCTCAGTCAGCTAGTCCTGAGACTCGCTAACCCAACTAACCCAACTAACCCTAACCAGTCTCAGACCAGCACTGCTCCTCACACACACATCAGAATAAACCAAATTACAAAACAGTCTAAAAATACATATTTGGAACATTGGGATCAGGAAACCAAAACACAAAGTAAATTACAATTCTATCGAAATCTGAAATCAAATTATGAATTGGAAGAATATCTCCAGAGTGTGAGAGACACAAAGCAGAGACAGATCCTGAGCAAGTACAGGCTGAGTGAACATAACCTATCCATCGAGACCGGCAGACACCGGAAGAGCTGGTTACCCCGAGAGCAGAGGGTGTGTGTTCAGTGTAGGACAGGAGAGATCGAGACAGAGACACACTTCCTCCTTCACTGTCACAAATACAGCTCAATTAGAGACCTCTACTTCAATAAACTCAATAACGTAATACACAACTTTACAGCCATGACTGAAGTAGAACAGATACAGATCCTACTAGGAGAGGGACAGACCGCAACACTAGCTGTCAGATACGTTTATGCGTGCCACAGCCTGAGAGACAGCAGGTGAACGTGTGTGTGTGTGTGTGTGTGTGTGTGTGTGTGTGTGTGTGTGTGTGTGTGTGTGTGTGTGTGTGTGTGTGTGTGTGTGTGTGTGTGTGTGTGTGTGTGTGTGTGTGTGTGTGTGTGTGTGTGTGTGTGTGTGTGTGTGACCTCAGTGTGTTTAACTACTGCCCACCACAGTGACCTCAGTAATGTGTATTTTGTGTGTGTGGGGCGTGCGTGCGTGCGTGCGTGCGTGCGTGCGTGCGTGCGTGCGTGTGTGGTGGTGTGTGTGTGTGTGTGTGGGTGTGTGGGTGTGTGTGTGGGTGTGTGTGTGTTTATGTATTTTAAAACACTGTGGTATTGAATGTTCACAGATAATCTAATCTGCTACACTGTTACAGTTTTTCTCAATTGCTAAGAAATCGTATGCGTTTGCCACTTGTGTACAGTAAGCCCATGTAAAAATAAAGTACAAAAATATACATGGAACACTAGGCCTACAAACAGTTAGACCAACCCTCCATTACAATACTACAGTACATTGGTACAGTGATGTACTGAAACATATATTTACTTACAGTATACTGTATTTAGTATGTCATACAGTAATTGCTGTCAACATTTACATACTGTACTATAATGTCAAAAAAAGGTAATTAGGGCACAAGCCCTAAGGGCGAAGGCCCTATTGTTCCCTTCCGAAGGGAACTCAACAATACGTCATTGACGCTTTGGGGAAACGCCTCAGGCGTGACAGGTGTCTGAAATCACTATCAAATCACGTCAATGACATTGACCGGCGACAGCCCGTGAATCATTATTGTGAATGATTAGCGTGCGACCTGGAAGCATATAAGGGCGCCTTGCAAACATGACAAATCATCTTTTCGTCTTCAGGGACTGTCTGTTTGAAATTGCTACTCAAAGAAACGGTAGGAGAATTTATGAAATGCACAGCGAGCTGTGTGTTTCCTGCCTGGGAGAAGAGCGCGCACGGGAGATTCTCGAGGGAATCCTCTGTGCGAACTGTGAGCGTTTCTCATTTTAAACGCTCCGCTCTCGTCTGACCCTCTTCTCGAGTGAAGAGGGTTCAATGCCTGGTCCAGGTCCCGCTCGTGCCGAGGCAGAGCTGTGACTTGCATAGTGGGCTCCCAGATAGATATGCAGAGCTGGGTGGAGCGCACCGCCGGCAGGCTGAATAGCTGTCATGGCGACATGCGAGAGGAGAGATCGCTCACGGTAAATTTGACGATCGTTTTCTCCCCAGCCTGAGATTCCACCAGCTCAGGTGAGCCTTCCATTCCTTCCTGATCTTCACACTAGATCTATAGGGCATGGTAGAGCCCATACTCTGCCTGTATTTATCGACATCAGCGGGTTAGTTTCGCTGATGTTGAGGGGATCGCAGAGCATGCATGTGTCCTTGTTTGAGTCGTTTGCACCTCTCGTGCGCCCCCTCCATGGAGGAATAGGGCGCAGAGGCGTGACTCCCGCAAGAAAGGATCCGAGGGAGGTTATCCAGCACAACCACACACAGTGTCGCTGATGGATATTCCCCGGCGGGCTTCACTACATCACAGCCCTCTCCTCTCTTCTTAATCCCCAGACGTTCATTACATCAGGCCTGGGGCTGGGCCTGTGATAAAATTATTTTCTATGGCCCGCCTAGGCTTGGTAGTAGTAACGCCTCTTTCAGGCATGTATAGTGGGAACCCCGGGTTCATAATGAACTATCTGGCGAGTCTTCACTCCGCACGCCGCAGGTGAGCTGACTGGTCTTTTTTAGAGTCATTTTTGTGTGAATTAAAATTCCGAAATGTATCTCTCTACAGACCTCGTTCCCTGTATAGAGCTATGGGGTCATGTCAAGGTAATAAGGTAAGAACTTTATTGGATTATCAGGGCCCTGAAGTTCCCCATTAGGTGGCCAGAGCGATAATTATGTTAGCCTTCGGGCTGTTAGCCACCTTAGGGTAGAGTAGCTGGTCTCTCTCTTTTAGTATGTTCTACTTAGAGTGTTGACTGATGCTAGAGCTTCAGATAGATCTTATGTCCGGCCCATTGGACCGTTTGACTTCTCTGAGTATTTCGCCCTTGAGCTCTGTGTGAGTGTTCATTAGGCTGAGCGATCCTGCAGCCCTTTCTATGGAATAATACAGACTATATTCCTTGTTAGGCTGTGGCTCCTCCGAGCCCTCAGATAGATCTTTGCTTGGAGGCTGGCCCTCACCAGGACCACCTCTGTAGCTGGCCTAGGCTGTGTCAGGGATATTAGAGGCGTTCTGCTAAAATTAGCATTTCTTCCTCTGACCCTTCACTTTGTGAATGTAGGTTTCTAGCATCCCTGTATAACAGCCTCCTCCCTTGGGAGTCGTTAGGCCAAGGCCCGCCCCCTTCTCTGCATTCTGGGGTGACTAGAGTAATGCAGCGTGGTGCAGAGGATGGTTTATAAGGACATGGTAGGCCTCAACAGGCCTCCGTGGTATATATGTCTTTTTTGAGCCAGAGTTAGGCCGTCTTTCGTTTCAAAACAAGAACGAATAAGACTGGGTCTCCTGCCAGACCCTGCAGTGCAGAACTGCCCTACGGTTTTAGGCCGCCAGTAAAGGCTTTACTCACCTCGCTGAGCCACTGCTCGAGCGCTGGGTTGTAGGTGGTTGGCTTTCTTTCAAGCCCCACTCCCCTAGGTTGAGCACAGATGCATTTCTGTCACCCCTAGAGCCGCTGGCAGGCCCGCACCCTGGTAACTTCAGGGTGAGGTGTGAGTGTTCCCCTGTTCTGAGCACTTCACTCCCGGTTCTGTTTCATCCTACCTCGCACCACTATGGCTCGGGTCGAGTATGAAGTAAAGCTTTCAACTTCTTTGGTCGAAGTATGCTCCACTGAAGCCAGAGCATTGCCCTGAGCTGACGCCCATGCATAGATGGTAGGCCCCTCACTATCTGGGGCCTCCATTGAGGCAGAGTGGCGTATGTTGTACTCCCCTTGCTTTAAGGGTGCTAGCTCTCTTGCTGAGTACACTGCCATGGGTAATGTGATTAGGCACCATGATGCTGTAGGCGCTGTGTAACAGCTTATCTGCCAACAAGGGCTGTGCCATCAGGTAGTAGGCCCCAGCAGGCCTCCTTGACTGGCAGCCCCCGTGAGGGCACTGTAGGCTAGCCTACTTCTAATCGAGGTTGGCCTTGGTGTTTCGGCAGTTGACTCACCGACAGGTAGTAGGCCTTAATCAGGCCGCCTTAGGAGGTGAGTCTCAATGTTGTAGGGACATACTTTTAGCCGCTACCAGGTAGCTAGCCGTATTAGGCCTCCTGTGTGTGGGCCCAATAGTTTATGTTGGTGTAGTATGTTCCCAACATTGTCTCTTTGTAGCAGAATGTACTTGCTATCAGCTAGTAGGCCCAACCAGGCCTCCCTGATAGGCGAGTCCCCAGCTGGCTGGCCCTGTAAGGCCGCCTCAGTGCAATCACCCAGTCTCAGTGACCAGTTGCTATCAGGTAGTAGGCCTCACCAGGCCTCCCTGAAGTAGAATATTGCGGTTATCAGGTAGAAGGCCTCACCAGGCCTCCCTGAAGGTGAGCTCCCACATTTCCTGTGGTTATCAGGTAGTAGGCCTCACAGGCCTCCTTGATGGTGAGCTCCCACATTCCCTGTGGTTATCAGGTAGTAGGCCTCACCAGACCTCCCTGAAGTTGAATTCCCACATACTATGTTTTTCAGGTAGAAGGCTTCAACAGGCCTCCCTGAAGTTGAATTCCCACATACTGCAGTTATCAGGTAGAAGGCCTCACCAGGCCTCCCTGAAGGTGAGCTCCCACATTTCCTGTGGTTATCAGGTAGTAGGCCTCACAGGCCTCCTTGATGGTGAGCTCCCACATTCACTGTGGTTATCAGGTAGTAGGCCTCACCAGGCCTCCCAGAAGGAGAATTCTCACATACTGTGGCATACTGTGGTTTCCAGGTAGAAGCCCTCACCAGGCCTCCCTGAAGGAGAATTCCCACATACTGCGGTTATCAGGTAGAAGGCCTCACCAGGCCTCCCTGAAGGTGAGCTCCCACATTTTCTGTGGTTATCAGGTAGTAGGCCTCACCAGGCCTCCTTGATGGTGAGCTCCCACTCTCACTGTGGTTATCAGGCAGTAGGCCTCACCAGGCCTCCCTGAAGGAGAATTCCCACATACTGTGGTTTCCAGGTAGAAGGCTTCAACAGGCCTCCCTGAAGTAGAATTCCCACATACTGCGGTTATCAGGTAGAAGGCCTTACCAGGCCTCCTGAAGGTGAGCTCCCACATTTCCTGTAGTTATCAGGTAGTAGGCCTCACCAGGCCTCCCTGATGGTGAGCTCCCACTTTCACTGTGGTTATCAGGCAGTAGGCCTCACCAGGCCTCCCTGAAGGAGAATTCCCACATACTGTGGTTTCCAGGTAGAAGGCTTCAACAGGCCTCCCTGAAGGAGAATTCCCACATGCTGTGATTTTCAGGAGGCCCCTCCAGGCCTCCTTGAATGAGAACGCTCAGGTAGTAGGCCTCACCAGGCCTCCCTGAAGGTGAGTTCCCGCAGGTTGTGGTTATCAGGTTGTAGGCCTCTCCAGGCCTCCCTTTGAATGGTTCCCTTATGTTGCTGGGTTTATGAAGCTAGTGGCCTCTTGCTATCAGTCTCAGCTAGCCTTAGTTGGCAGCTGCTGAAGGCGAGCTCGCGCCCTGGCTCGCTAAAGTGTTCATTCTCTGCTACTGGTTCCCTCCCGGAACCTTTCCTGCCTACAGCGTGGTTTGCCTACCAGGCGGACCTTGTGCTCCCCTCACCGAGGGTCGCTATGAGCATGCGGCCTCCTGAGTCTGGTCAGACGGTTGTAGGCCTCTCGTGAGGCCTCCCAGTTAGATCAGCCCTTAGGCCTTAACAGGCCTCCTCAGTGTTTTGAAACACAGACACTGGGTTGATCCGTGGATCGAGTAGAGAAACTCCCCTCGCTAGCAAGGGTTGGAAAGCGCTATGCTGAGTCATACTCTCCGGGATATCCCGTCTCTGAGATCCGGGCCGAGTGGTTCACTGCCAGCTTCGCAGTCCCTCGGGTTGGATGCCGTTCTTAAGGCAATTGTCCAGAGGCCCTGTCTTCAGACAGACAGGAAGTGGCCAGACTAGTGTCTATGTTCTGACGTCAGGTCAGGCCGTCCTGGTGGTTTTTCGGGGTGAGTACGTTCCCCTGAATAGTGATTGGCTGGGGTTCCTTCAGGTTCCCAAGCCACATTCCCTAGAAGGGACCCCTTCTAATTGGAAGCTGTGGTTCCAGGCCCGGAGCCGGCCCAGGTAACCGTGTTTATAAGGTTTTTCCTGTGAGGCTGTAGCTTGGGCTATGACCGGAGGGAATGCTGTCACTGACAGCCCAGTGTGACCTGAGGGTAAGTGGTTCTAGCGTTTCATTTGAAGTTGCTGGTTCTGACAGTTGTCACTGCCTTTGGGCATGCACTCCCCTCAGCATGGCGGATTGGGTATTTCGTTCCCCAAAGCGTCAATGACGTATTGTTGAGTTCCCTTCGGAAGGGAACGTCTCAGGTTACGACTGTAACCTAGGTTCCCTGAGAATGGGAACGAGACAATACGTCTCCCTGCCATGCCTCGGGGCTCGCCTACCGTACAGTCCCTTCAGACGATAAGGTGATTTGTCATGTTTGCAAGGCGCCCTTATATGCTTCCAGGTCGCACGCTAATCATTCACAATAATGATTCACGGGCTGTCGCCGGTCAATGTGATTGACGTGATTTGATAGTGATTTCAGACACCTGTCACGCCTGAGGCGTTTCCCCAAAGCGTCAATGACGTATTGTCTCGTTCCCTTTCTCAGGGAACCTAGGTTACAGTCGTAACCTGAGACGTTTTCCTAAGGATTATTATTTTTATTATTTATTATTATTATTATTATTATTATTATTATTATTATTTTACTACCTTTTGGGCACTTTGGGGGGCCTTAACGTGCTCGAAAACTCTTGAAACTTTGCACACATCTCAGAACCCGCGGCCATCAGGGCCGGGCTGAAGCTGGTACCCGGGCGTGGCAGGGGGGCTCGACAGCGCCCCCTGGAACGCTGTTTGAACACTTGTCCATATATCAAACACGCTTGCATGTAATAATCTGAAACTCGGTACACTTATAGATCTCATCGGGCTGAACAACTTTCGCGCTCTAAGTTTTACGTCAGCCCAACAGGAAGTCGGTTATTATGGGTTGTTTGGAAAGTCATTTTCTATATTTTTCTTACGACTATTTGGGCAATTTTGGGGCCCTTAACGTGCTCAAAAACTCCTGAAACTTTGCACACATGTCAGAACCCGCGGCCATCAGGACCGGGCTGAAGATGGTACCCGGGCGTGGCAGGGGGGCTCGACAGCGCCCCCTGGAACGGGGTCCGAAAACTTGGTCCATAAATCATACACGCTTGATTGTAATAATATGAAACTCGGTTCACATATAGATCTCATCAGTTCATATATCCTTCGTACTTTTACTTTTTACCCTAGCCCAACAGGAAGTCGGCTATTTAGGGTTGTTTGGAAAACGCATGCAATGGAATGTGAAGTACTCCTCCTAGAGAATTCAAACACACGGCACGAAACTCAGTCAGCGTGAAGTCAAGACATTGAGGATGAAAAATTGCCAGGGGATTTTTGATATCTCGAACGGTTTGGCCGTGGCGTGGAAACGAAATCATGGTGAGAAACGTGAAACAGGAAGTGTGTTATAACTTCTGCATACATTAACTGATCTTGATGAAACTTCAGCAGTGTGTTCGTTGTAAGAGCCCGATTTCATGGATGTGACTATTGTGAGTCAAAGTTATAGCGCCACCAACTGGCAGCAGGAAGTGTGTTACTTTCAAAATGCTTTTAAATCACCCTCTTATTTTTACCCGATTTGCTTCAAACTTTATGTGTATAATGTAGACACACGCCAGATGTAGACCTGTGAAAGGATTGTTGATATCTTATATGCTGTTGCCGTGACAACGCATCAAACTTTAATATTCTTTTTGGATGCTTTTGAGACTCTTAACGCACTTTTGGGGCCCTTAACGTGCTCAAAAACTCTTGAAACTTTACACACGAGTCAGAACCTGGGTCCATCAGGGCCGGGCTGAAGCTGGTAACCGGGCGTGGCAGGGGGGCTCGACAGCGCCCCCAGGAACGGGGTCCGAATTCTTGGTCCATAAATCAAACACGCTTGCATGTAATAATATGAAACTCTGTACACACATAGATCTCATCGATTCATATATCCTTTGTACTTTTACTTTTTACCCCAGCCCAACAGGAAGTCGTCTATTATCGTTTGTTTGGAAGCGTATGCCCCTGGAATTCGATATACTAATCCTAGAGAATTCAACCAATCGACACGAAACTCGGTGTGCATGAAGCCAAGACATTGAGGATGAAAAATTGCCAGGGGATTTTTGATATCTCGAACGGTTTGGCCATGGCGAGGAAACGAATTTATGGCGAATAATGGAAACAGGAAGTGTGTTATAACTTCTGCATACATTAACTGATCTTGATGAAACTTCAGCAGTGTGTTCGCTGTAAGAGTCCGATCACATGGATGTGACTATTGTGAGACTAAGTTATAGCGCCACCAACTGGCAGCAGGAAGTGTGTCACTTCCTAAATGCTTTGAAATCACCCTCTTAATTTTAACCAATTTGCTTCAAACTTTATGTGTATAATGTAAACACACGGCAGATGTAGACCTGTGAAAGGATTATTGATATCTTAGATACTGTTGCCGTGGCAACGCATCAAACTTTAATATTCTTGTTTGATGCTTTTGAGACTCTTAGCATGCTTGAAATTGCATGAAACTCGACAGACACAGGTATGCATATTGTTCAGATCAAGCCGGACAACTTTCTAATTAACTGTCATTAGCTCAGACCAAGAGGAAGTTAGATATTTTGGTTTGAATATGGTCATTTTCTCTCCCTCTCTCTCTGAGCCAATATGGCAAGCCGTATTAACATTTAATCATCAATCATCAATCAAGTCTACTAGTCTCTATTTTCATGCTACTAGTTCTTATTTTTTAGATACTAGTATCTATTCCATTAAGTACTAGTACTTATTCATTAGCGACTAGTGCTTATTCTTTAGATACTAGGGCTTATTCTTTAGATATTCTTTTGAATACGTATTAGTAGCTAATGAATAAGTACGGGTATCTTTAATAGGTACTAGTATCTAATGACTTAGTACTAGTATTTATTGAATAAATACTAGTATCTATTAATAGCTACTAGTATCTAAAATGTCATTTTCTCTCTCTCTCTCTGAGCCAATATGGCAAGCCGTTTTAACATTTAATCATTTTAACCTACTAGTCTCTATTTCCATGCTACTAGTACTTATTTTTTAGATACTATTATCTATTCCATTAAGTACTAGTACTTATACATTAGCGACTAGTGCTTATTCTGTTTAGAATATTCAAAGTGCTTATTCAATTTTTATGCTTATTTATATTTTCAG
Source organism: Chrosomus eos (assembly GCA_036326025.1). Lineage (NCBI taxonomy): Eukaryota > Metazoa > Chordata > Actinopteri > Cypriniformes > Leuciscidae > Chrosomus > Chrosomus eos. The sequence goes on along the minus strand of CM070824.1, from coordinate 48,299,540 downwards.
AGCAGAAAATCAGATTTTTCTGCTTATTCAATATTGCATCTAAAATGTAAGTGACTTGACGTGTGTGTGTGTGTGTGTGTGTGTGTGTGTGTGTGTGTGTGTGTGTGTGTGTGTGTGTGTGTGTATGAGAGAGAGAGAGAGAGAGAGAGAGAGAGAGAGAGAGAGAGAGAGAGAGAGAGAGAGAGAGAGAGAGAGAGAGAGAGAGAGAGAGAGAGAGAGAGAGAGATTGTGTCTGTTACAGTGACAAGAGTTTAACCCTTTAAGGCCTTGTCGTTTTGGATATATATCTTTTTTTTTTATTAAAAAATAATAATAAATGTGCATACAACCCATATATTTTAAATGCATTGTTTGCTTTAAATTAAATTAAGATTGTATGTTTGGTAATTGAACCTAAATAAATGTAAAATTAATGTGCTATATTTCAGATCAATATATTTATTTTCCTTCATTTTAATCAACACTAACTTTATTCTCATCTGAATTATAAATAACTTATTTCTGTATAAATTAAAAAATCCCGAATAATCCAGACCAACCAGAGCACACTATTTCTACAACATCATCAGTGCTGAAGCGGAACTAACAGAGCCGTTCGGCAGATAGCGAGCAGATATTTTGTGTCACGTCGTGCACAATAACCCTAAGGCACCAGGGTGGCGGTGCCACCGGCTTTATATATATATATATATGTATAAATATAGCTGCGAGCAGCGATGAAGGGCCAAAGCCGGCGGTACCGCCACCCTGGTGCACCAGGGTTGCGGTGCCACCGGCTTGGGCCCGTAGAGAACACCAGCTGTTCTCTTCTCTAAATCTTTGGATTATGTATAGATGATGTTTGGTTGTACCCTTTGTCCTGCCTCCTTGCTCATACCATTGACAAGAACATGGTCAATCACAGTAGCTCTGATTTCATCAGATATTACTGTTCTTTGTCTTCGCTGACCTCTCAGATTTCTATCCATTGTAGGGCCTCACAAACCAGTGCTCTCTGAACTGGCTTACTGTATATGTTCCCTCACATCATTAGCCACAAGTGTGATCAATTTTGAGTTGTTGTGTTCAAGTGGTGACACATGTGCTTTAATTGTGTTTGTGTTTGACTTTTGTCACCTGTGCTCACTATTATGCAGCACGGGTGCATCACAATGAAAATGTGTTGGCAAGTTGTGTCTAAACAGGTGCTTATGGTTTTGCCAAAAGAGTGATTGATTCAATCAGAGGGTTCAGGAAACTGAGCATTTGGTTCACACAATAGGGTTTAGTGTTTTAGCAATTGAGAAAAACTGTAATTTGTACACTTGTTTTATTTTGTACATTTAAATTTAAGCTAAGATATGCTATAATATTTTATTATTTTTAATGTCTTTATAATCATTATATGTGTTCCAAGCTTTGGCAATATTGTAATATGTACAGTCATGCCAATAAAGCAATTTGAATTGAATTGAATTGAACTGAATTGAATTGAAAGAGAACGAGAGAGAACGAGAGAGAGAGAGAGAGAGAGAGAGAGAACGAGAGAGAGAGAAAGAGAACGAGAGAGAGAGAGAGAGAGAGAACGAGAGGTTGAAACGATCTTTATTTTTCCATTAAATCCAGGATAACACTATGTTGCCTGTATCATTTACCTCAGCAAGAATTCATTTAAAATTAAAATTAAAAAGTAAAAAATAAATCTGCATCATCAATAACACATAAAACCTCATTCACACCCCAAATTCCTAAAAAACTTTCAACATTATTGATAAGCTTATAATATGAAAATTCAATTTTGATCCTTCCTTTTACCATACACTTCAACATCATTTCTACATCTGTTGAGCCAAGTTCCAACTGTTTGTTTTTCCTTGTTTTCCACATTGCAAGCTTTGCTGTACCAATTAGATAATTTAACAAAGACAATTTTCCTCTATCAAGGACTTTGTATTTAAGTCCCCCTATAAAAACTTTATGGGAGAACTCCTCACCAAAACCCTTAAACCAAGCATCAAGCAAACTAAAAAGACCTCCAAGCCTCAAACATCTTAAGAACAAATGTTCTATGGTTTCTTCGACACTACAAAAACTACAATCCCTCCCCACTGCTGGATTCAGGTGTGCCACGTGTCTGTTTGTAGCTATCGCCCTGTGGATAAGCCTCCACTGCAGATCAGCTGTCCGCTTCTCAATGGGAGGCTTATACAGGACTCTCCACCTGTCCCTCACTAGGAAATCTGGCTCCATTGTCTCTGTCCACTTTGAAAAACTCTGCCGGCTGAGTGAATCCATGTGAATAACTTTCACTGTAACATAAAACAATGCTTTTTTTGATGCAACGTCAAGCTCTTCTAGCTGTGGAGTTTTAAAAGTCAGTATAGATCCTTCAAGCTCTCCTTGCTCTTCACTGACAGCAGGAATAATCTTCAACTTTGGAAAACCTCCTTTCCGCTGTTGCACATTCCCCCCAGCAACAAGGTTTCTGTAACTGCTCGGCAAAGCAGCAAAAAGTTCATCTCTCAATTTTGAAGCAATTCTTGTCGAGCACAAACCAGATAGTTCTTTAAAAATGTCCAATGAACTCCATCTGCCATTATCCAGTAAATGTCCCAGTTTAGTGACTCCGTTCTTTACGAGAGTTCTCCGAATGCTGACTGATGATAAAAATCGAGTCTGAATCAACGGATTATGAAACAGTGGTTCCTCTTTAATCCAGTCTCCAAGCTCATTCAAGTTTCTCTCCACTTTCAAAACCTTATTCCAAGCTTGCAACATTGATTTGTAAAAAGAAGAGAGATTGTCCAGTCTCAACCCATCCATTTTCAATAAAAACAGGTGTTCCCTTTATCGAAAAAGGGAACTTCGAGATGCGTCGAACGACACGGTGGGAACGCCTCTTGCGTGATTGCGTCTGAAGCATCTATGCCAACTAGTCCAATGGAATGAGAGAATGAGCGTCACGGGCGGGTGACGTCATGAACCAGGAAAGGATAAGAGCACTTCCGCTGCTCGCCGGCATTTAGCTTCTGTTGCCTCAGCAAGCGATCTGTGTCAAACTGTCTCTGTCTATTTATTGTTGTCTGTTACAATATTGTCGGAAACGTTATGGCGAAACAAATGTACAAACAGTGTGTTCCTCCCTGCCCGCGTTTATTTAAACGGGTGGGGACACACACAGCTTTGTGTCATTTTGTTTGAGAGTAATAGCATGTTGAGTGCTAACATTGTGAAAGTGAAACTACCAGATTTGCATGCTCTGCTCTCGCCTGTCACTATGATAGTGGCAGGCTCGCGATTCTCACGGGATGCAGGACCCGCATTTGCCGAGGCGGCGCGGAGAATGCATTCCTGGGGATCGCAAAAGGATCTTTTGGAGGGGTGGGAGAACGGTCCGAGGGCCTTTTCTTCTTCCTTGCCCGGAAGATCCAGCTCTATCTCCCCGGTGTTGGAAGCACGCTCTGCGGTTTCTTCCGCTCGGGGAGAGAGAGCCCTTTTTCCTTCATTTTCTTCCTCCGAGGAGGTTTGTGTTTGAGAATGTTGAAAGTGAAAGCAAGCACACACACTGTTGAATTAGATTCGCCATCTATTTTTCCAGTATATGATGAACTGGTGGAGGTTTTGTCCCGTGCTGTTAGTAAATTAAATATTTAATGGCCAGCTGAGAAAAAGGAACGCTCGTCCTAAGAAACTTGACGAGCGTTTTCTTATTTCTATCACATTATCTCCACCACGAGGCTTCCATTTTTTCCCTGATTTACACACTGAATATTGAAATTATGGAATAAACCGTATTTATCACTACTTTCAGCCCTCGTGTTAAATGTTTATTCAAGATTAGAGGGTTGAAAGATTACGGTTATGATATGATGCCCCAGGCTGAACAGAAATAAAATAGGAAAATGCTATTTTTTCACCTGGTCCAGTATCATCATTTAAGCCTCTGCTTTGCTCATAAGCCTATACTAAAGAATCTCGCGTTTGCCGAGGCAGCGTGTAGGTTTAATGTTGTATCAGAATCTAGCTCGGATCTCGCGTTTGCCGAGGCACCGCTTAGATTTCGAGTGTATTTTGCAAAAATAAGATTCTGTGGCTGGGATCTCGCGTTTGCCGAGGCAGCGCGTAGGTTTAAGCAGAACTACTTTGGTTTTATGGGTAAAGCTTATACGGCAGCAGGTCAGCTGGAGAATGTTTATAGAAAACTATATTATAATGCTCCAGGCTTATCAGGCCGATCTGCTGGGGTTCTGGATATAGTGAAATTTGAGCCTTCGCGTCTCTTCGGCGACGCATTCCATGCGTTCGTTGTTAGGTGATACATTATATATATATAAAAATATATATAATAAGGTTTCTCCCTCGCTGTGTCCAGCCCCCTGGGGCTGCTGGGCGTGAGCAGCTCCAGCCGTCTAGTTCATCATATTATGTGCACAGAAAGTGAGGACAGCCCCGACCGAAGTGGAGTGGTGTACACCTCATTACACGGTGCCCGTTCCATTTCGGGGTCCTCACGAGACCCTCCTGCCAACCCTGCCACCTCCGGTGCTTCAGGGCGCAGCGGTCTCCAGCGAGTCGCTGATGCTATGCTGCGGCACAGCATTGGTTTCGCGCCCTCTGAGGGGGGCTTTTGAGCAGTCAGGTCAGGTAGTTCCTGCCATTATGTTTCAGGCTCCAGATTTGGCTCTCTCAGTAACACCAGAGGCCAGCCTCGAGAGGCTGGTTCCCTTAGTAAATTTTTTGGCAGCGTGGAAGCTTCTGCCGAATATTTCTCATTGGGTCCTGCAGATTGTAGAGAGAGGATACAGAATCCAGTTTGGCTCTCGTCCTCCTCATTACAGCGGGGTGCTGCCCACAGTGGTGCATCCCGAGCAGGCTCTGGTAATGGAACAAGAAGTAAAGGCCCTGTTAGCAAAAGAAGCTATAGAACAGGTGTACTCACCCGTCAGAGAGTCGGGTTTTTACAGCCATTATTTTATTGTTCCAAAAAAGGATGGAGGGTTGCGTTCCTTTTTAGATCTTCGCCTGTTAATTCGGTCAGTTCAGAAACTAAAGTTCAAGATAGCTGACCCTCAAACAGATCGTGACCCGAATCAGATCCGAGGACTGGTTTGTCACGATAGATCTAAAGGATGCATACTTCCATATCTCCATCCTCCCTCAGCACAGGAAGTTCCTATGGTTTTCTTTCAGGGGCAAAGTATACCAATATCGGGTTCTTCCTTTCGGCCTAGCTTTGTCACCCCGTTCGCATTCTGAATTATATCGACGACTGGCTGATTCTAGCGGAATCAGAGCAGTTGGCGGTTCGGCACCGAGGTGTCGTTCTCGCTCATATGCAGATGTTGGGGTTGAGGCTCAATACCAAGAAGAGTGTGCTTTCTCCAGTATTGAGAACCACTTTCCTTGGTGTGGTACGGGATTTAGTATCCTAACAGCCACAGAAGAGCTGAGGCTAGGCCAGTCACGCACTGTAAAACAGTTCAAGAGACTGTTGGGTCTTGTTGCAGCAGCGTCCAACGGAATTCCTTTTGGCATGCTGTACATGAGACCTTTACAGCGCTGGCTCAGGACCAGGGGGTTCTCCCCGAGGGGAAACCCACTTTGCATATCAAGGTCACGCGGCGATGCTTTCGTGCCTTAGTTATATGTAGTAAACACTGGTTCTTAACCCAAAACCAGTCACGCATTGTAAACAGTTCGAGAGACTGTTGGGTCTACTGGCAGCAGTGTCCAACGGAATTCCTTTTGGCATGCTGTACATGAGACCTTTACAGTGCTGGCTCAGGACCAGAGGGTTCTCCCCGAGGGGAAACCCACTTGCATATCAAGGTCACGCGGCGATGCTTTCGTGCCTTAGTTATATGTAGTAAACACTGGTTCTTAACCCAGGGTCCGGTGTTGGGAGCTCTTTGCCATCGAGTTGTGATCTCGACAGATGCTTCCCTCACCGGCTGGGGAGCGGTAATGGAAGGCCGCTCGGTTCAGGGTCTGTGGAAAAGCCATCATCTTTCGTGGCACATAAATTGCCTGGAGATGATGGCCGTCTTCAATGCGTTGAGACATTTCCTTATGGACCTAAGAGGCCATCATGTGCTCGTTCGAACAGACAACACATCAGTGGTCTCTTATCTGAACCGCCAGGGGGGTCTGCGCTCGCGTCCGCTTTGCAAACTGGCGCACCAGATCCTCCTGTGGTCTCTGGGGAAAGTACTCTCTCTGAGGGCAGTGTATATTCCTGGGGACCAGAATATAGGAGCAGACATCCTGTCGAGGCAGGAGCTGAGGCCAGGGGATTGGAGACTCCACCCCGAGGCGGTGGAGAAAATCTGGGAGGCATATGGTCAGGCAGAGGTGGATCTGTTCGCGTCTCAGAACACGACGCACTGTCCTCTCTGGTATTCTCTGACGCACCCAGCCCCCCTGGGGCTGGACGCCATGGTGCAGACGTGGCCGAGGCTACGTCTGTACGCCTTTCCCCCTGTTGCTCTGCTCCCAGGAGTTCTGGAGAGGGTCCGTCGGTATGGAGTAAGCCTACTGCTAGTAGCACCACGCTGGCCAAGTCGGATCTGGTTTGCGGACCTGATCCTTCTGCTAGACGGGCCTCCATTGGAGATCCCTTTGAGGAGGGACCTTCTGTCTCAGGCCGGGGGCACAATATTTCACCCTCGACCAGACATTTGGAATCTTTGGGTTTGGCCTCTGAGGGGGCCCAACTTATAGATAGTGGTCTTTCAGCTGAGGCTGCTGAGACCATCCTAAGCTCCAGAGCTCCGGCTACGAGGAAACTTTATGCGCTTTAATGGAGAGTTTTCTCCTTATGGTGTCACCGACATCAGTGGGATCCGGTTAATTGTTCTGTCAACACAGTAATCGAGTTCCTGCAGGAGCGCTTTGTGTCAGGTCTATGTCCTTCCACACTAAAAGTTTACGTGGCAGCCATTGCGGCTTACCATACCATGGTGGGAGGTATATCTTTGGGTCGAGACCCCCTGATTACACGTTTCCTTCGTGGCACTTTGAGGCTGAGGCCTGCAACTCGCACTAAGGTGCCAGCTTGGGATTTGACTATAGTTCTAGAAGGCCTGTCTAGGGCCCCATTCGAGCCCTTAGATTCGGTCTCAGAAAAGTTCCTTACTTTCAAGACTATCTTTCTGCTAGCTATTTCGTCCCTAAAGAGAGTTGGTGACCTTCAGGCTCTTTCGGTCTCCCCCACCTGCCTTGAATTTGCACCGGGGATGGTCAAGGCGTTCCTATATCCAATCAGGGATACGTCCCTAAGGTTCCAACCTTGACTCCGAGGCCTATTGTGCTGCAGGCTTTCTGTCCTCCTTTTGCAACTGCGGACCAGGAAAGACTGCACCTTTTGTGTCCAGTGCGAGCACTGGACACTTATGTACGGCGGACTTCCTCAATCAGAAAGTCCGACCAATTACTGATTTGCTTTGGATCACCTAAGAAAGGTCTTCCTGCTTCAAAACAGACAGTCAGTAAGTGGATAGTCGAGGCTATTTCACTGGCATACGAGTACTCGGGCCAGCCTTGTCCTTTGGTGGTCCGAGCTCACTCGACCAGGAGTATGGCGGCTTCTAAAGCCATATTGCAGGGGGTATCTCTTCAAGATGTTTGTGATGCGGCGGGCTGGTCCTCTCCGCTCACATTCGTGAGATTTTACAGTTTGGACCTGGATGCTGCCCCAGGTTCTCAGGTGCTGAGTGCTTAGATCAACAGACTGACACTCAGGTACTTGTAATTATGGCGGGTTGGGTATTCTCGTTCCCACCGTGTCGTTCGACGCATCTCGAAGTTCCCTTTTTCGATAAAGGGAACGTCTCAGGTTACTATTGTAACCATAGTTCCCTGAGAAACAGGGAACGAGACGATGCGTCCCCCTGCCATACTTCCTGCGTCCCTGCGATCGGCTTGCTTCGGCAACTGTCGAAGCTAAATGCCGGCGAGCAGCGGAAGTGCTCTTATCCTTTCCTGGTTCATGACGTCACCCGCCCGTGACGCTCATTCTCTCATTCCATTGGACTAGTTGGCATAGATGCTTCAGACGCAATCACGCAAGAGGCGTTCCCACCGTGTCGTTCGACGCATCGTCTCGTTCCCTGTTTCTCAGGGAACTATGGTTACAATAGTAACCTGAGACGTTTGTCTAGTCCAAAACTTTCAACCTTCTGCAGGAATGCACATGCCGTCGGTGTCCACGGTAAATCCTCTTGATAGAAAAGTTTCTGCACTGCTTGCAGCCTGAAAGCAACAATTCGACTCTTTACATCCACCAGACCTTGACCTCCTTCATGTAGCGGTAAGTAAAGCACTGCAGCACGAGTCCAGTGTTCGCCACTCCAGAAAAAATCAACAATTTTCCTCTGTATATTACAAATCAGTTCGCTTGGTGGTTCCAGAACAATGACTTTGTGCCAGAGCGTGGAGGCTGCCAGATTGTTTGCCACAAGAACTCTTCCTCTGTAGGATAATTGTGGTAATAGCCATTTCCATTTAGACAATCGAGCTACTACCTTCTCCAGCACTCCCTCCCAATTCTTCGTTTTAAAACTTTGTTTCCCTAAAAAAACACCTAACACTTTTATGCCTTCCCTCCCCCAGATCAGTCCTCCTGGAAGTTTCGGAGGTCCGGTGTCTCTCCACCGGCCGATAATAAACCCCTCGCTTTTCTCCCAGTTAACTTTAGCTGAGGAAGCCATCTCGTATTGCCTAATGCTTGTTTCCAAAGCAGTTACATCATTTTGTCCTGATATACAAACAGTTACATCATCGGCATAAGCAGACATATACACCTTAAAAGTTTCCTTTGCGCCTGTAATCAAAAAACCACCCAAATCTCTCCTTAATTTACACAGCAGAGGTTCAATTACAAGACTATATAATTGCCCAGAAAGAGGACAACCCTGCCTAATACCTCTAGTGACTGCTACTGGGGCACTTATTCCTCCACCAACCTTGATTAAAACGGATACATCAGAGTATAACAGTTTAACATAAGAAATAAATTGATCACCGATTCCAAAGCTCTTTAACACTTTAAAAAGATAGTCATGGTCTACCCTATCAAATGCTTTTTCTTGGTCTATTGACAGGACACCCAGATTAAAATCATTCATACAACCACAATCAATCACATCTCTTAAAAAAAACAAATTATCCATTATTGATCGGTTTGGTACACAATATGTTTGATCTTTATGAATCAACAAGTTTAAAACATTTTTAAGCCTGTTTGCAATAGATTTTGAAAAAACTTTATAATCTAAACACAATAAGGATACTGGCCTCCAATTCTTTAAAAAGCCTAGATCTCCTTTTTTTGGCAACAGCGAAATTACAGCCCTCCTACAACTAACCGGAAGCACTTTATTTTTAAAACATTCTAGTATAACTTCATAAAAGTCCTCCCCTAGTATTCCCCAGAAATGTTTATAAAACTCAGCTGTTAATCCATCAATTCCTGGAGAACGCCCCATAGACAACTGCTGCACTGCTTCTGTTAACTCTCCATATGTAATAATATCATCCAAAGCTTGACTTTTTTCTTGCTCCAACTGTGGTAAATCTTTAAGTAAGTCTTTTGCACTATCAGGATCACATTCCTCAGCACTATACAACACAGAATAAAAGTCCATCGCCAACTTCCTCATTTCTGCTGGATTTGTTGTTATATTTCCATTTTGGCAACGAAGATAATGCATCTGTTTATATTGAACTGTCTTTTTTTCCAAATTAAAAAAATATGAAGTTGGGGCATCCATGTCTTTGATGGAACAAATCCTTGATCTTACAAGTGCCCCTTTCACTTGTTCTTGTAACAAAGTTCCAAGTTCTCTCTTTTTCTTGCTTAAAAGCGTACCATTGTCCCGTGCTCTTCCATTTTTCGTCAAGTCCTCTTCCAAACACTCAATTTCCTTTTGCAAGCTTTGTATAGTTTTTTTCACATTCGAAAACATACAAGTGGAAAAATTTTGACAAAACTCTTTAATTTGTACCTTGCCTACATCCCACCATTGACTAAGGTTTTCAAAATCACTTTTTCTTTCTTTCCATTTCTCCCAAAACAGCTTAAAACTATCACAGAAAAATGTGTCTTTAAGGAATTTTTCATTAAAATGCCAATAATACCTAGGTCTTGAGGTTTGCTTTATATTAAAATCAAACATTATCAAATGATGATCAGAGAAACCATTTGGCAATATTGATGCACTCATTACCCTATTTTCCACCATCTTACTTAAATAAAACCTGTCCAGTCTAGCCCCCCTAACCATATTTTCTACAACTTTAATCCATGTATACCGTCTCACGCCAATATTCCTCCTTCTCCACACATCTATTAGATCATATTTTCCCATTATAGTAGACAATACTTTACTAGAATGACTATGTGGCTCTTCACCATTCCTATCAATTAAAAAGTTAATAGTGCAGTTCCAGTCCCCTCCTAACACTAACCAAGTGTCATCATCAAAATTTTGAAGTGCTTTATCTAATTGGTCAAATACTCTTACTCTTTCCATCCCACTATTTGGAGCATACACATTCACCAAAACAAAAACATGTTCCCCATACTGTATTTTTAGTAATAATACCCTCCCTTTTTCAATTTCTTCAGTATATATAATATTGACATTCAACCCTTTTTTAAATAAAATAGCTACTCCCGCACTATTGTTTGTCCCATGACTTAATACCAAATTCCCTTCCCACCATCTATTCCACTCAATTTCATTCTCATCATTGCTATGAGTTTCTTGCAAAAACACAATATTAACATGATTTATATTTAAGAACTCCGATATCACTGCTAATTTATTCCTATCTCTTCCTCCATTTATATTTAAAGAGCCCACTCTTAAGTTCTCCATAAAAAGGTTAGAATAGAAAGTGGACAGAGACAGCAAGAGAGAAAGATAACACATCATAAGAATCACCCAGTGCATTTTAGCCATTACTTTTTAAAAGGAGACGGCCCTTTATTTTTCCTCAATTTCGTTATCAATTTCTTTAATCTAAACCTCTTTTGTTTGCTCAGTGCATCATAACTCGCTGTACGCTGCAGTACTTTCACAGAAAAAACAAATTTTTCCACATCTGGGAAAAAATCTTTCACCTCTACTATTTTTCCAAATGTTGTGTCCAAAAAATCATTGATCTCATCCAAAGAGTACATCTCTTCCATATTTTGAGAACCAATCTCAGAAATATCTGAAAGGGTATCCTCATCCCTTAGTTCTTCCTCTCTAACCATCTCAGGACAACTCAACATCTCGTTCACCTCCATATTAACCACTTTTTCCACCTGAACATCCTCACTGTCCTTACATTCTGATCCAAGACTTTCATCAAGAACTACAGTTTTGTCAAAAGTCCTTTTTCCATGTTCTACACTACTACACGATGCAACAACAACACTTCCTTTTATCTCGTTTTGAATTGTTTGCTCTCCGTTGGATTCGTTTCTTGCCTCTGAATCAACAGTAGGAATCACAACAGGTATTACATTGGAAATCGTTTGCTCTCGATTAGATTCACTGGCCTCTGAATCAGCAACAGGATTCGGTGTGACATTGTCAACACCACTACTACCCGCCTTATTCGGACACTTAGACCTTTTATGTCCCACATCTCCACATTCAAAGCACTTTAAACTACCTGTGCTAGCATAGACCATGTATGTTTTCCCTTCATGTGAAACTCTAAAAGACACATCCAATTCAGGTTGTTTCAGAAACATTGCCACCTGTCTCCTAAACGACATAACATGTTTTAGAGCCGTGTTTTTGCATCCGAGTGGAATCGTTTTTAGCGTACTAGCAAACTTTCCGTACCATAAAAGTGCACGCTCAATTTCATCATCAGGGATGAAAGGAGGTACGTTGGAAATTATTACTTTTCGGGTCGGGTTAACCAGCGGAGAAATAGCAACAAAAAGTCCACTTACCGAAATCCCGCTGCATACTAGACGATTAACCAAATTCTCTTCCTTTAAGAAAACCACCACAGCTTTATTCATCCTTGACGCCGAAGAGATATTCTCATATCCAACTTGTTCTCCAATTGATACTAAAACTTCCTCCACCGCCACACTCGATTCAACCTCACACCTGACGCCATGACGGAGAGATGGTGGCACCGCCGCTTCTCCGCCCTCAGGCCGAGTTGCCATCTCCGTCAACAATCCTCCCGGCGACGACGCGCCAAATAAATATTTAAAACACTTTACTTCGTAGGTTCTCACTTTTAAATAATCCCATAAGTTAGAAGAAAGAGAAAAGAATAACAGTAGAAAAAACACTTTTTTAATTCACCCTCTGCTCGTGAACGCTCTCACACGCACCCAAACACTCCCCAGAGAGAGAGAGAGAGAGAGAGAGAGAGAGGAGAGAGAGAACGAGGGGGAGGAGAGAGAGAGAAACGAGGAGAGAGAAGAGAGAGAGAACGAGAGAGAGAGAAGAAGAACGAGAGAGAGAGAGAGAGAACGAGAGAAGAGAGAAGAGAGAGAGAGAGAGAGAGAGAGAGAGAGAGAGAGAGAGAGAGAGAGAGAGAGAGAGAAGAGAGAGAGAGAAAGAAGAAGGAGAGAGAACGAGGAGAGAACAAGAGAGACGAGAGAGAACGAGAGAACGAGAGAAAAACGAGAGAGAGAGAGAACGAGAGAGAGAACGAGAGAGAGAGAGAGAGAGGAACGAGAGAGAGGAGAACGAAGAGAGACGAGGAGAGAGAACGAGAGAGAGAGAACGAGAGAGAGAACGAGAGAGAGAGAGAACGAGAGAGAGAGAGAAGAGAGAGAGAGAGAGAGAGAACGAGAGAGAGAGAGAATTTGATTATTCAATTCAATTCAATTCAAATTGCTTTATTGGCATGACTGTACATATTACAATATTATAACATAACTTAGCTTAAATTTAAATGTACAAAATAAAACAAGTGTACAAATTAACAGTGTAGCAGATTAGATTATCTGTGAACATTCAATACCACAGTGTTTTAACATACATAAACACACACACACACACACACACACACACCACACACACACACACACACACACACACACACACACACACACACACACACACACACACACACACACAGACACACACACACACACACACACACACACACACACACAAATACACACACACACACACACACAAATACACATTACTGAGGTCACTGTGGTGGGCAATAGTTAAACACACTGAGGTCACACACACACACACACACACACACATACACACACACACGTTCACCTGCTGTCTCTCAGGCTGTGGCACGCACACATGTATCTGGCAGCTAGTGTTGCGGTCTGTCCCTCTCCTAGTAAGATCTTTATCTGTTCTACTTCAGTCATGGCTGTAAAGCCCTGTATTATGTTATTGATTTTATTAAAGTAGAGGTCTCTGACTGAGCTGTATTTGTGACAGTGAAGGAGGAAGTGTGTCTCTGTCTCGATCTCTCCTGTCCTACACTGAACACACACACTCTGCTCTCGGGGTAACCAGCTCTTCCGGTGTCTGCCGGTCTCGATGGCCAGGTTATGTTCACTCAGCCTGTACTTGCTCAGGATCACACACACACACACACACACACACACACACACACACACACACACACACACACACACACACACACACACACACACACACACACACACACACACACACACACACACACACACACACACGCTCAGGGCACCGCTCCTGCTTCTGCCCCGCTGCCGGCCCCCCTTGTTCCTGAGCCCCGGCCTGTCAGGGTTCGTACACGCCCTGGGCACTTTGAAGACTTTGTTGCTACCTTTCATGTTTGAACATTTGGAGGGGGGGGGAAATGTTGTATTCACGTAATACATATACAGTTCTAGTTCGGCTATTCAGGATGCCTGTTTTTACGTTGCACATTCTGAGACTGTGAGGCCACCGTAGGTGCGCTGTTGTTTCGTTTTGAGTTGCGGAAATAAACGAGTGAGTTGTTGCATTGAAAGGTGAAACTAGTCGTGATTTTTTAACAACATAACGATCTCGATCTCTCCTGTCCTACTCTGAACACACACCCTCTGCTCTCGGGGTAACCAGCTCTTCCGATGTCTGCCGGTCTCGATGGATAGGTTATGTTCACTCAGCCTGTACTTGCTCAGGATCCGTCTCTGCTTTGTGTCTCTCACACTCTGGAGATATTCTTCCAATTCATAATTTGTTTTCAGAGTTCGATAGAATTGTAATTTACTTTGTGTTTTGGTTTCCTGATCCCAATGTTCCAAATATGTGTTTCTAGACGTTTTGGTAATTTGGTTTGTTCTGATGTGTGTTTGAGGAGCAGTGCTGGTCTAAGACTGGTTAGGGTTAGTTGGGTTAGTTGGGTTAGTTGAGTTATTGATTCTCAGGACCAGCTGACTGAGGAGACTCTTTTCGGGGTTCAGTTCTTGGGTTTGCAGTGCTTTAAAATGTAGCGATTCTGTGGGACTTGATTTTAGATGCATCCAGAATTTAAGGGATCTTTTTTGCATATTAATAATCAATGGGAATCGGCCTAATTCTGCCCTACACGCATTATTGGGTGTTTTCCTTTGTAATTTTAGTACCATTTTGCAGAATTCTGTGTGTAGGGCTTCTGTTGGATGTCTGTCCCATCTAGTGTAGCTCTGATCACTGAGTGGACCCCACACCTCACTTCCATACAGCGCAATGGGCTGGATTACACTATCAAATATTTTACACCAGATTGGAATCTGTAATTCAGTGTTTTGGAATTTCTTCTTAATTGTATATAGAGCTCTTCAAGCTTTATCTTTGAGAGCATTCACTGCCACACTGAAACTCCCCGATGCAGTGATGACCAGACCGAGGTAAGTGTGTGTGTGTGTGTGTGTGTGTGTGTGTGTGTGTGTGTGTGTGTGTGTGTGTGTGTGTGTGTGTGTGTGTGTGTGTGTGCGTGCGTGCGTGCGTGCGTGCGTGCGTGCGTGCGTGCGTGCGTGCGTGCGTGCGTGCGTGCGTGTGTGTGTGTGTGTGTGTGTGTGTGTGTGTGTGTGTGTGTGTGTGTGTGTGTGTGTGTGTGCAGTGATGACCAGGCCGAGGTACGTGTACTGCATCGTGTGCTCTAGGCCGGTGCCTCCTAGACTGAACTGGTATCTGTGTTCCTGACATCTGGGCTTCTTCTGAAAGACCATAATGTTGGTCTTTGTGAGGTTGACTGCCAGGGCCCAGTTCTGGCAGTAGTTGTGCAGCAGGTCCAGGTGCTGCTGTAGTCCCTGTGCAGTGGGTGACAGCAGCACCAGGGGCCTCATTTATAAAACTTTGCGTAGGATTTGCGTCAGAAGTGGCGTACGGATGAAACATAGGACGTGCGTACGTACAAAAATATTCGGATTTATAAAACCGTGCGCACGCACATCCTACGCAGATTTCCCTTAATAAATCACAATCAATTCTGAATGTAGCGCAGCTTTTGCGGCTTCATGTCACACCCATAGCTGCCCATAAATAGTCCGTGAAACGCCCATAGTTGCCCATAAATAGTCCGTGAAATGCCCACAATTTAATTTGCATCGATTGCGAAATCATGGCAAATACAGAGAGGAAAAACCAAGAAACTTAACTTCACTCAATGTCAAGTAGAAATGATCGTTGGCGAGGTGGAAAAGAGGAGTAAAATGTTGTTTGGAGGGCACAGTGTGGGCTTTACTAATGCCAAAAAGGCACTTGAGTGGCAAAAGGTTGCAGACGCCGTTAATGCTGCAGCCTCACAACCTCGGACCGTGGCCGAAATAAAACAGAAATGGTCGGACATCAAAGTCGATGCAAAAAAGCGTCTAGCGCTCCATTTTTGTGATGGCATAGGCCTAATGGCATTTTATTTCCATCCATTTGATTGCATCTGACAAGCTACAGATGTGTTATGAGGATGAATTGCATAACATGCCAATATTATTGCAGAACATATTTCACTTTTCATTTTGCAAATATGTGTTAATTTGCATTTCTGTAATCTTCGTTTGATTTTGTTTGTTTTACACTGCAGATCGTTAAAACGGGTGTTCGTGTAGTAGGCTGTTAATTGTAGGCTAATACTTGCTTTGTGAAGTCTTCATTTTATTTATGAGAGGCAGTATTGCCATTTCTTTAACATAACGGTCTACACTCTCTCACACTTTCACGTGTTTCTTCCATCTGCCGACGGTGTAGCCATTTCTCATTTCACCCGTTTATGTGCGTACGCCTGGGTCAGAGCGTGCGTGAAGGACCGCACATTTTCCCGTCAAGTTTGCTTTTTATAAATACCAATTATTGCGTAGAGAGCGGCGTACGCCTTCTTTTGTGCGCACGCAACGTTTATAAATGAGGCCCCAGATCGTCTGCGTACAGCAGACGACATATTCTCAAATTTTGAGAATAATCAAAATTTACTCTTGTACTCTTGATACTCAAGTACTTTTAAAACCAAGTACTTCAGTACTTTTACTTAAGTAGACATCTGACTGTAGTACTTTTACTTAAGTAGACATCTGACTGTAGTACTTTTACTTAAGTAGACATCTGACTGTAGTACTTTTACTTGTACTTGAGTAAAATTTAGCAAGGGGTATCTGTACTTTTACTCAAGTAATGAAACTGTGTACTGTGTCAGCCTCTGAGATTAACATGAGATTGAGTGAAAATGAGTGTTTCACCCCCCCCCCCCCCCGCCCCCCCCCTTTAACTTAATCTGAAGTGATGGTTACTTTGTTTTTCAACAACATTTTTTGCTGCCGATTAATTTAATTTAATTAAAATAATCAGCATCAAGTGGCTCAAAAAGGTTCATCAAAGTTAAAAATAGATATTGTTCAATATTCATGTATAACGTTGATGAAAGGTTTTGATCCACTTATACTATATTGACGCTAAAGGGTGCCATGTGCGTCGGATGTAGACGAAATGTCAAAATATGACGCCCTAGGATGAGAATGCGTTGAAATAAAAGTGGATAAAAGTGTCTGCCAAATGAGTAAACCACATATTTCCTTAAAGGGGGGGGTGAAATGCTGTTTCATGCATAGTGAGTTTTTTACACTGTTAAAGAGTTGGGTTCCCATGCTAAACATGGACAAAGTTTCAAAAATTAAGTTGTAAGTTTGATGGAGTATTTCTGTTCCAAAAACACTCCTTCCAGTTTGTCACAAGTTTCGGAAAGTTTTTTTCGAATACGGACCTACGTGACGTCAGAGTGGGCGGAATTTCCTTATACGGGTCTTAAGGGCACTTCTACCGGAAGAGCGCGCGCGCATCTGTAGCCAGTGTGTGCGAGAGCGTCCATCAGCGCTGGGCTCGGCTGCACTGCAATCACAAAAATGGCACCAAAAAGTGTGTTTTTGGTTGCCAGGGCAAGACAACACTGCACAAATTTCCAAAGAACCCAGCGTTAAGGGACCTGTAGATGGATTTTGTTTTTCCAGAGCAGCAACGGAGTTCTTGTTTGTTCCCTTCATTTCGACGGTAATAGTTTTATAAACAAGGCACAGTTCGACGCCGGATTTGCAGATCGCCTAATACTTAAAGATGGAGCAGTCCCAACGATAAAGGTTCACGGAACCGCAGGCGGTGAGTAAAACTGCTTCAAATGTCTGTGTGTTGTTAACTATCGGCGTGTAAGCTAAGCACAGCAAGTAAACAACATGATCACGTACAGTTAATGTATCTATTGTGTGTGTGTGTGTGTGTGTGTGTGTGTGTGTGTGTGTGTGTGTGTGTGTGTGTGTGTGTGTGTGTGTGTGTGTGTGTGTGTGTGTGTGTGTGTGTGTGTGTGTGTGTGTGTGTGTGTGTGTGTGTTTGTGTGTTTAAATACATTCGTTTAGCTGGCCACTGTAGGTGTCAGTTTGTTTATTGTAAAACTAAATCATGTCCTCATAAACCACCAGTCTGTCTGTTTACAACACACGCAAAAGCTTCGCGCACTCCCGCCCACACGGCACGCCTCCACCCGCTCGGGTTTTTCCGGAAAGACTCGGTACAGCCTATCTGTCTTTTATAAATATAATAAAACTAAAGACTTTTTGGAGATATAAAGGATGCATTACTACTCTATAGGTACTCAAGATTAACATGAGATTGAGTGAAACTGAGTGTTTCACCCCCCCTTTAATTTATTTTACATACAAAACAAATAAACATCAGCCACACAATGTTTGTCTTTTTTCTATGGTCTCCCCCTCCCTTGCAAATTGCTGTAGTAAAGAAAATGAGAAATATGAAGCTTCATTCATTTTATCTTTAAATGTAATAACTAATGCTCGTACCTGTTAATAACTGTATTGTCCAAGACCTGAGCTATTTGGCCCATTAATATTTGATTTAGTTCATAACCGACATCTTTACTGGGATTTACACATATGTCTTGAGTGCACAGAACGGTCCTGGGATGGCCAATACATAACTCTTTCCTTGCAGTTATGAATGGGAACATTTTCCTCAAACCATAACCCAATTTTATCCACAAAATCTATAAACTCATGACCCCTCAGGTGAACGTGATTTCACCAAGTACCACATGTTTCTGGATCAACTTTCAGATCAACCAATCAGATTTGAGGGACAAGTTTACAGTTTATGTCAAGTTTACACTGTAAGAAAAAAATGTAAATTTACAGGTAAAAGTCTGTATTTTTTTACAGAATTTTGCCGTTTTGTCATTGTACAGTGAATGCCTGTTATTTTACTGATATTTGCTGTAATTTAAAGGTCCACCATTAAATTTACAGGTAATTGCTTGTATTTTGGTTTTACATCAATTTGACGTTTTTTTTAAAGGAAATTGTCTGTATTTTTTACAGGGTTATGTGTAATTTTACATAAAATATTAAGTAATATTTTACAGATTTTTTCTGTGAAATTAGAAAACAAAGAAAAGAAGGTATAACTGCAGAAATCAGCAGTCATTTAACATGTTTTCCTTGAAGACCATTAAGCATGTGGGGGTTGAGTTTTAAGGTTAAATAATTACAAGATTAAAAGACTATAATGATTTGATAGGCTAGTGTTTGTAGCCTACATACATTATAGGCTACTGTAGGCATGCAGGTTTTGTAGGCTAACTGTAGGCAACAATCAATATAGTTTTTTAATCTTGTCTTGCAAATATTTTGATCATCAATTGTATTATTCTCCCCTAACTTAATGTATATATTTTGTCTTTTATAAATATTTTTTCAAATCTGCATTGCTGCACATGTGTGCTTTGTGTGCGTGTGACGTATGTGTGTGTGCTCGCGCGCGCGGGATTGCGCAGATTCAAATGTTGCTTAGTCCCTCCCGCCCACAACGGTTAGCTGCCGGTCGTCGTCATCACAGATCTGTCGTCAAGTTTGAATCTCTGTGTCAAGGAGTACAAGCGGGAGATTTGAATTCAGTCTACGCTCGTGAAGTGGATTGTGATCACGGTGGTTCAAAGCTATAATCATATTCGTCGGGAGCAGCGGTGAGCAGGAGCGCTGAACACCTGAGTTATAGTCCGGGTGTCAGTCAGTCCGTTCGGAAATAACGCGCCCTTTTTCAGTGAGTCTGATTCGTCACAGCGGACATCATGCCAACCGATCACCGGCTGAGGTAAGAGTCTCATACTAACGTTACATGTGAATGATATTTTATTTTACATTTGTGTTTAGTTGACAGTTTCCAAGCTAACGTTAGCATTCTTAAATGTTCAGTCATAACTGGGGTCGAGAGCTGGAGGGCAAATCACTGCAGCATGCGTCTTTAAATTTTCCATCTGTTTTTAAGCAAGATCGGTTGAATCCACAGATCTAAAGACCTAAAACAAGCTTTAGTAGACTTGTTATGCATATCAAAATCTGCCCAATAGGGAATGTGGAGATGACGTCACGCCGTGTTGCATTATGGGTCCGCCGCCATATTTACAGGATCGCGCCCAATACTGCTGTATTTAAATGCGTGTGTTGGAGGCTGTGTTTGGATTTTCTGTCGAGATTTTAATAAACGTCGATATGGTTGTTCAGTTCAACTGCCATAGCAGGTCACACGGTCGTTCAGGGAGGAAACTGAACAACGGAGTATGTTTTTTCACCTTTCTTTCTTGGAAAAAACAACAAGGGAAGCAGGTCGAGGAGCTGACGAGAAGACGCCGGATCGCCGCAATCATGAGGAAAAACTTACTTACTGTCCTCCACTGCATACTACGTTTGTTAAAAGTTGTACAAAGCAAGAGGTTGTGCATTGTATATTCCTCGATGACTAACATTTTAGGAGGATAGTTGATGAATGATGTTGAATTTGTGGTTAATGTTAGCACATGATAAAGCCAGGACACATTGCATGAATCATATTCTATTTATTTTCAATTAACAATTTGCTTTAATATTCTGTACATCTTTTAACATGCCTTTTTAAAAATGTCTGTGAATCATGATTTTATATATCTGCTTAATAAATACATCAAGTGACTTCTCTGTTTCTGTACTGATTGCATCCACAGACCCTTTAAGTAACGTTACACATAACAATGGGCAAATATACATCAAACTTTTAAAATAAACGACCAAATACTCTCATTTTTACATTAAATGTTGACAATAAGGCACAGTTGTATTTAACAAGTTACCATATCTTGTGGCATTATAAAGTAATGTACAATTTTCTTTTTATTGCACAACCTATGAAAACTTAACATATGCTGAAAATAGCAAGCTAACATTAACTACGAGAGCTGCTTTTCAGGTAAAATAGCTTAAACTTTATGTACAATGGTAATCAACTTAGCATAGGCTTCGAACACCAAAACTAAATCAGATGTATCGACGTTTTTTATCGCGGATAGTTTGTCCAAATAGTTTTTTGACAGTGGCATTTAGTTAATACCAGTAGTGTCCCTTCTCTTTTTCTTTAAACATCTCCATTTCTTCCGTTCTTCTTCAATTTTACCTCGTTTTAGCCTAACACCCACTATTATACCGAAGGTAAACAGAGATCGTGCCTGTAAAGATGGCGGCCACGTCCCATAATGCAACACGGCGTGACGTACCTCCGCATTCCCTATTGTGTATAAAACCTTCGTTATGATAATTTGTCAATCAATCTTAAAAGGCGGGACATTTTGAAACACTGACTATTTGGAAGCTGAAAACTGTTCTCTTAAAAAACATCCTTGATTTTATTATAGTAAAATTGTACTAACCACGTTTTTTGGAGGATTTATTACAATTTTAATAACCACAGTTTTACTAAAAACAGACCTACCGTGTTTTTTTGTTCGTTTTTTATTTGTAGTCAAACCATGGCTAATTTTCGTAATGGTTAATGTGACTAAATCTATCAAGACCGTGAAGAAATCGAATTCAGTTCTGTACTTGTTGATAAAGATACAGCAAAGACTAGAATATGAATATAGCATGATGAACCCCTAGGTGTAACTGATGCAGCTAAGTTAGGTCACAGTAACATTAAATCATATTCATTTTTACTTTCTATAAAAGTAGCTAAAATCACATGGCAGTTCAAAACATTACTGTTAGTCTTTCCTGCTCAGCTTCCAGATCATGGTCAGTTGAGGTTTTGCATTGTCTCAATGGAACATATTCTGACATGTGTAACAGTTAAATGTAACACTGAGTTTTAATTTTTTTTTTTTTGTGTGATTTCAGGTCATGTGGAAAGCAGATGATCATGGCAAACAAGGTATGGGAATAATTAACTTTAAAAAAAATCACAATGACCAAGTCTTCTGATTCCGTATGATTGCACTAAAAGTGTGCACAAGGTTTGGTTTTACTAGAGCTTTACTAGAGGTTTTACTTGTTAGATTCCACCCATTTTTATTTATTTTTCTAACAAGGCTCTGTCATTTAGAAACATGGCTTTTCCTACCACTGCTATCTTAATGACACATATCTCTACCTTTCATTCCAGCCAGATGATCTGACGGTAGCTGCTCGCATCTCAGCCTACCTGATGGAACATTCTTGCTGGATGAATGACCTTCAACTCAACCTTGCCAAGACAGAACTGCTTATGGTTTCAGCCAAACCATACTTGCTGTGTGATTCTGCTGATTTGCCTTATACATCATTACTGGAGCTGCACAACTACTGGTGTAAGCTCTTGTTCTATCCAGACTGGACTATTGTAATGCTCTCTTGGCAGCTCTTCCAGCATCAGTCAAACCTCTGCAACTGATCCAGATGCTGCAACAAGAGTGGTCTTTAAAGGTAGCCCTATACCTAAACTCACTACTTTAGATCTATGTGTCCTCCAGAAGCTTGTGTTCTGCAAGTGAAAGGCGCCTTGTGGTGCCATCATCACAAAGAGACACAAAATCACTTTCACTGACTTTTACCTGGACTGTTCCCTGCTGGTGGAATGACCTGCCCAGCACATTTTCAAGAAACTGCTAAAGATCCATCTTTTTCATAAACACTTGACCCAATAATACTAAATCTTTGTTTAAAAAAAAAAAATTCTATGTGTACTGTGCTAGACTAACTGGGACTTGTCACTGCACTTGTTGCTTCTATTGTTATCGTAATTGGTAAGTCGCTTTGAAGAACATGTAATTGTAAACGTAAAAAAAAAAAAAATTATATTAGAGTAATGAGGTATACAACAATTGCCTTTTAATGTGGATATTTTTACATGTTCTAAATTTATATACTAAGCTTGTATTTCCTATCTATCACTTATCTTGACGTTCAGTGTTTGTTCAATTACTAATACTGTAAATGTGAAAGTATTCTGTACTTATACATTTAGTTAATTTAACATAAATTGACTGTAAACTTGCTATTATTAAGTAGGCTTCTTAATTAGAGATTGGTCAAAATTGTGAAATTGGATCTGTACAAATTAAAACTGTAAATATACAAACATTTGTATTTGAATTGATGTATTTATTGCATTTTATACATAATTTCATTGTTATTTTACACAGAAAAACTATATATTAAAAGAAAAAAACGGTAGATAGACAGGATTATAATAAAATAACTTTATAAAACCCTAAATTTACAGTTTAACCTGAAAGTTAAATGTCTTTTTAATGTAATTTGACATAATTTATCATTTTTTCCACGGTTTAATAAACCATTTATCAACAGTAATATACTGTAATTTAATCAATTTTGACTGTCTTTTTAATGTAATTCTACATAATTTATCCGTTTTTCCACGGTTTCTTAGGCCATTGTCAACAGTAATGTACTGTAATTTAATCAATTTTGACTGTCTTTTTAATGTAATTCTACATAATTGATCCGTTTTTCCACGGTTTAATAAGCCATTATCAACGGTAATATACTGTAATTTAATCAATTTTGACTGTAAAGTAAATTCTGTATTTTTACGGTTTTTGCATGTAATTTTGAGAAATGGTTATTTGCTGTAATTTAACGGAAACGTCTGGAAACTTTGCTGCCAGAGATTTGCCGTTTTTTTACGGGATTTTTTTTTACAGTGTAGGCTTAGAACCAGGGTAAGGTGCTTCATCATCAGTGTTATTCATCTATCATTTCCTGCTGATTTTAGGGAAAAGTTATGGCTAGGGTTAGGGTTAGGAGTAGGGCTAAATTTTGGGACAGGAATGTTATTCCAGGATCAACAAAATATGTTGATCCAGGAACATGTCTGTCTTGGCAAAATCACGGGGACCTGTTTCCTCATGTGTGAATTTGAACCCACTGATCAAACAACCCAACAAAATAGTTCAGTGTGTCTTGAGCCACAAGGTGGAGCCAGATTGCTACGAACTAAAGTGTCACTCGGCGGCAATTGCAAATGGAAGCTGGCAAATCATTTTTAAAACGATTAATAACTTTGTAGATAGTCTATTTGTTTAACATAAAATGGAAAATAAATTAAATCAAATATACAAAATTCATCATGCACACTCAGTCATACAGAAGTCAGCTGGGAAACTGCTGCCATGTTCTCACAGCATTGGGTCACTTCTTTACTTATTTACCTTATTGTTACTGTAGCCACTGTGGCAGGACAATTTTACATGAAATGCTGTGGTAAAGGAAAAATGGAAAAAGTAACGCACAAAAATAATCATTGGTTTGGCCAAAAATACTGCAATTTAATAAACTGTAAAGTTTTATAACCAGTGCTGTCAATCGATTAGTAGAACTAGATTAATTACACATTTTAATCACAAATATTTTATAATGGAATCATTTCACTCACAGTTAATCTATAAATGAATGTAGGAACAACATAAAGACTTTTATTTTAAATGTTTGTTTAAATGGCTTTTTATAAATGAAGGCCAGTATCACTGATACTAATACACTACTGATGTCTCTAGGGAAAATATTTTTCCCCCAGTTTTAAACATTAATTATAGTAATTCAACATTACAGTTTATTGAAAGCTATCACATTTTTTCTATACATTTATTAGGCTTCAAAAAACACAACGCCGCTGCGAAACGCCAGTTAGCTTCGAAATTGCCGAAGCAAGCCGATCGCAGGGACGCCAGAAGTATGGCAGAGGGACGCATCGTCTCGTTCCCTGTTCTCAGGGAACTATGGTTACAATAGTAACCTGAGACGTTCCCTTATCGAAAAGGGAACTTCGAGATGCGTCGAAAACGCTATGGGAACGAGAATACCCAATGCGCCATAATTCAAGTACCTGAGTGTCAGACTGTTCAGCTAAGCACTAAGCACCTGAGAACCTGGGGCAGCATCCAGGTCTAGGCTGTAAAACCTCACGAATGTGAGCGGAGAGGACCAGCCAGCCGCATCACAGACATCTTGGAGAGAAACCCCATGCAGTAAGGCTTTAGAAGCCGCCATGCTCCTGGTCGAGTGAGCTCGGACCACCAAAGGACAAGACTGGCCCGAGTACTCGTAAGCAAGTGAAATAGCCTCGACTATCCACTTACTGACTGTCTGTTTGGAAGCAGGAAGACCTTTTTTAGGTGATCCAAAGCAAATCAATAGTTGATCGGACTTCCTGATTGAGGATGTCCGATGTACATATGTGTCCAATGCTCGCACTGGACACAAGAGGTGCAGTCTTTCCTGGTCCGCAGTTGTAAAGGGAGGAGGACAGAAAGCCTGCAGCACGATAGGCCTCGGAGTCAAGGACGGCACCTTAGGGACGAATCCCTGTTTTGGATATAGGAACGCCTTGACCATCCCCGGTGCAAATTCAAGGCAAGTGGGGGAGACCGAAAGAGCCTGAAGGTCACCAACTCTCTTGAGGGACGAAATAGCTAGCAGAAAGATAGTCTTAAGAGTAAGGAACTTCTCTGAGACCGAACCTAAGGGCTCGAATGGGGCCCTAGACAGGCCTTCTAGAACTATAGTTAAATCCCAGGCTGGCACCCTAGTGCGAGTTGCAGGCCTTAGCCTCAAAGTGCCACTAAGGAAACGTGTAATCAGGGGGTCTCGACCCAAGGATGTACCCCCCACCAGGGTGTGATAAGCCGCAATGGCTGCCACGTAAACTTTTAGCGTGGAAGGGGCATAAACCTGACACAAAGCGCTCTTGCAGGAACTCGAGTACTGTGTTCACAGAACAGTTAACTGGATCCAAATGACGTCGTGACACCATAAAGAGAAAACTCTCCATTTAAGCAGATATAGTTTCCTAGTAGCCGGAGCTCTGGAGCTTAGGATGGTCTCAGCAGCCTCAGCTGAAAGACCACTTTCTATGAGTTGGGCCCCATCAGAGGCCAAAACCACAGATTCCAAATCTCTGGACGAGGGTGAAATATTGTGCCCCCGGCCTGAGACAGAAGGTCTCTTCTGATCGGGATCTCCAAAGGAGGCCCGTCTAGAAGATGGACCAGGTCCGAAAACCAGATCCGACTCGGCCAGCGTGGTGCTACTAGCAGTAGGCTTATTCCAAGCCGACGGACCCTCTCCAGAACTCCTGGGAGCAGAGCAACAGGGGGAAAGGCGTACAGACGTAGCCTCGGCCACGTCTGCACCATGGCATCCAGCCCCAGGGGGGCTGGGTGAGTAAGGGAATACCAGAGGGGACAGTGCGTCGTGCTGTGAGACGCGAACAGGTCCACCTCTGCTCTGCCATATGCCTCCCAGATTTTCTCCACCGCCTCGGGGTGGAGTCTCCAGTCCCCTGGCCTCAGCTCTTGCCTTGACAGGATGTCTGCTCCTATATTCTGGTCCCCAGGAATATACACTGCCCTCAGGGAGAGTACCTTCCCCAGGGACCACAGAGTTGGTGCGCCAGTTTGTAAAGCGGACGTGACCTGAGACCCCCCTGACGGTTCAGATAAGAGACCACAGATGTGTTGTCTGTTCGAACGAGCACATGATGGCCTCTTAGGTCCGGAAGGAAATGTCTCAACGCATTGAAGACGGCCATCATCTCCAGGCAATTGATGTACCACGAAAGATGATGGCTTTTCCACAGACCCTGAACCGAGCGGCTTTCCATTACCGCTCCCCAGCCGGTGAGGGAAGCATCTGTCGAGATAGTAGCTCGATGGCAAAGAGCTCCCAACACCGGACCCTGGGTTAATAACCAGTGTTTCCTCCATATCTCTAAGGCACGAAGGCATCGCCGCGTAACCTTGATCATACGGAAAGGGTTTCCCCTCGGGGAGAACCCTCTGGTCCTGAGCCACCACTGTAAAGGCCTCATGTACAGCAGGCCAAAAGGTATCACGTTGGACGCTACTGCCAGTAGACCCAACAGTTTCTCGCCAGTAAACCCAACAGTTTCTGTAAACTGTTTTACAGTGCGTGACTGACCTAGCTTTAGCTCTTTGGTGGCTGCCAGGATAACAGCTACACGAACAGGCGATAGGTTGGCCCTCATCGTCACTGAATCCCATACCACACCAAGGAAAGTGGTTCTCTGTACTGGAGAAAGAACACTCTTCTTGGCATTGAGCCTCAACCCCAACATCTGCATATGGGCGAGAACGACACCTCGGTGCCGAACCGCCAACTGCTCTGATTCCGCTAGAATCAGCCAGTCGTTGATGTAGTTCAGAATGCGTATGCCCTGAAGCCTGAGAGGGGCTAAAGCTGCATCCATGCATTTCGTGAACGTGCGGGGTGACAAAGCTAGGCCGAAAGGAAGAACCCGATATTGGTATTCTTTGCCCCTGAAAGAAAACCTTAGGAACTTCCTGTGCTGAGGGAGGATGGAGATATGGAAGTATGCATCCTTTAGATCTATCGTGACAAACCAGTCCTCAGATCTGATTTGGGTCACGATCTGTTTGAGGATCAGCATCTTGAACTTGAGTTTCTGAACTGACCGATTTAACAGGCGAAGATCTAAAATGGGACGCAACCCTCCATCCTTTTTTGGAACAATGAAATAACGGCTGTAAAAACCCGACTCTCGGTCGGGTGAGTACACCTGTTCTATAGCTTCTTTTGCTAACAGGGCCTTTACTTCTTGCTCCATTACCAGAGCCTGCTCGGGATGCACCACCGTGGGCAGCACCCCGCTGTAACGAGGAGGACGAGAGCCAAACTGGATTCTGTATCCTTTCTCTACAATCTACAGGACCCAAGGAGAAATATTCGGCAGAAGCTTCCACGCTGCCAGAAAATTTACTAAGGGAACCAGCCTCTCGAGGCTGGTCTCTGGTGTTACTGAGAGAGCCAAATCTGGAGCCTGAAACATACCGGCAGGAACTACCTGACCTGACTGCTCTAAAGCCCCCCTCAGAGGGCGCGAAACCGATGCTGTGCCGCAGCATAGCATCAGCGACTCGCTGGAGACCGCTGCGCCCTGAAGCACCGGAGGTGGCAGGGTTGGCAGGAGGGTCTCGTGAGGACCCCGAAGTGGAACGGGCACCGTGTAATGAGGTGAACACCGTTCCACTCCGGTCGGGGCTGTCCTAAGCATCAGGACCTTTTTTTTTTTTAACCGAAGCTTTCTTCGCCTGAAGAACGGTCCTCAGATCCGGCTTAGGCTTAGGCGACTTTGGTTGAGAGGGTTGCGTCTGTCTCCAGTATCTTCGTGGAGGAGCACGAGACGCAACACTCTCTTTCTGTTGCACGCGATATGATGAGCTAGACGGCTGGGGCTGCTCATGCCCAGCAGCCCCAGGGGGCTGGACACAGCGAGAGATTAACTTTTTAAAAGCATCCGACTGTTTTTTAGAATCCTGGAATCTTTACACTACTGCATGAACTGCGTCACCAAAGAGACCAGAGGGTTCAAGCGGAGCGTCTAACAAAAAAGTTAGATCTTTTTCCTTAATATCAGACAGATTGAGCCATAAGTGTCTCTCAGTGGCTACCAAAGCTGCCATAGACCGCCCAATTGCTCTGGCGGTCTCTTTAGTAGCCCTGAGAGAAAGATCGGTAGCCCTACGAAGTTCTCGAACATCGTCATGACTCGCTATTATCCAGATCCCCCAGCAGATCAGCTTGATAAGCCTGAAGCAATGCCATAGTGTGCAAGCACGCTCCGGCTTGACCTGCTGCCGAATAAGCTTTGCCCACTAAAATAGATGTATTTTTTAATGGTCTAGTGGGCAAAACTGGGGCTTTAATGGAAGATGCAGGACCAGGCGCGAGATAACTCGCTAAATTTTGTTCAGCCTGGGGCATCGAACCATAACCGTAATCCTTAGACCCTCTAATCTTAGAATATATATTGGACTGAGGGTTAAAAACACGAGATGAAAACGTTTTTTTCCATGATTTAGATAACTCGTCATGCAAATCAGGAAAAAAAGGAAGCCCTCGCGGTGGAGATAATGTGGCTGAAGAAAGAAAACGCTCGTCTAACTTGCTTTTGGGGCGAGTGTTTCTAGTTTCAGATGGCCAGTCAACATTTAATCTTTCTACAGCTCGTGACATGACATCCACCAGCTCATCATATGCCGGGGAAATAAATTGTAAATCCCTTTCCCCCGTGTGTGCATTATCACTGTCCAAACTTACAACGTCAACTTCCTCAGAAGATGAGCATTGTAGTAAGGGGCTCTCTCCCCGGGCGGAAGAAACCGCAAAGCGTGCTTCCGACACCGGGGGAGGAGAGCTGGATCTCCCGGGTAAGGAAGGAGAAAGGGTCCTCGGACCCGTCTCGATCCCCTCCGAAAGATCCAATTGCGATCCCCAGGAATGCATTCTCCGCGTTGCCTCGGCAGACGCGGGTCCTGATCCCTGAGGATCGCGAGCCTGTCCACTCTGTTTGTCAAAGAGTGACAGGCGGGATCGGAGCATGCGAAGCGGAAGCTTCTCACAATGCTGGCACTCAGCCCCCTCGAAGGCTAATGCCGCATGCTCAGATCCCAAACAAATCACACAAAGCTCGTGTGTGTCCCCACCCGTTAAATAATGCGGGCAGGGAGGAACACACTGTTTGTAGACTTGTTTCGCCATAACGATACCAACAATATTGCAACAGACAACAATAAATAGACAGGGACAGTTTTGACACAGATCGCTTGCTGAGGCACAGAAGCTAACTGGCGTTTCGCAGCGGAAGTGCTTTTATCCTTTCCTGGTCATGACGTCACCCGCCCGTGACGCTCATTCCCTTTTTCCATTGGACTAGTTGGCATAGATGCTTCAGACGCATTCACGCAGAAGGCGTTCCCGTAGCGTTTTCGACGCATCTCGAAGTTCCCTTTTCGATAAGGGAACTCTCTGCTTGCCGTAGCTCGATTCAAATCGGTAAACTTGTAATAATGTTTTTCATCAGTGACGACTGGAGATTCACCCGTTGTTAAATGCAAAAGACGTTCAGACTTCGGATCGGCTCCAGAAGAAGAGAGCCTGCACCGGCCATGCGAAGACAAGGATAATACCGGAAGGGCATTACATGTAGTCACACAATGCTGATGTTGTTAACATTAACAATTTGAGAACAAAGTATAATTTGCACGGTTTGGCGTGATATGTTAAAGGTGCAGTGTGTGACTTTTGGCGACATCTAGCGGTTCGGTTGCGAGTTTGCACTAAGGACTCAGCCCACCGCTCACCCCTCCCTTTCGAAGAAGCTACAGTGGCTAAAACGGGACAAACATCGTCGAATGTCGGCAGAGAATAGCCAGAGTAAACCAAGCTTCTGTACCACAGTCCATTATAAACCACATCATGGATAAAGTTTACAAAGCCATAGTCAGGTGAGGATCAAGGGTCTTAATACATAATATAATAATAGTAATCAGTTGATTGTCTCACGAACGTAACCAGCGCATTCTCCCCACATAGCAAACCCATAATACAGCGAGGGAGAAGAACCACATGAAACTATGCAACTACATATTTTTTCTAACAGGTAGTAAAAGTTTAGCTGGCTAATATGAGCTGTTACTGTGGCTGAGCTGGTTAAAGCGTTAAGCCTTGTTTATACTGGATGGGTTATGACTAACCTAACCCTAACCCTAACCCAAAGGTGCGCGTGGCAAAAATGACGTGATTGTAACAGCGCGTGCGCCTCCGCATCCCCTACACACCACTAACTACACACAATAGGCTTTTTTCTCTGATTTTGAAAACTCGATCGACTTAAGATGCTTCCAAGATCGATCGGTTGGTGATTCCTGTAACTGTTTTACGGTCAATGACAAGAGTAGCCTACTAATCAGCTGTCTCACGAACGTAACCAGCACATTTATCCCCACATAGCAAAGCCATAACACAGCGAGGGAGAAGAATTTAGTTACATGAAACAATCCAACTACATATTTACACCACAGACAAGGGAAAAGTCACTACTCACGGTGTCTATGGCTAGCTTCTTCTAACTTTCTGCGGCTTCTCTTTCAAGCTAGTGAGGAAACGCGCTCTGTAACGCTGTGTGTTCGCTGTCGGCTACGGTAGAAACATGACGGCACAATATGTCGGCCTTCATAGAAGGGGATTCCCGCGCCTATGTAGATATAAATGCCTCATTCTAAGGTAATAAAAACATTACGGTTTATTAAGTAAGTTCTTTATACACCACTGAACACATAGTTATGGATGTCATATTGCATTTCTGTTAATAGATACTCACATTTTTTACACATTGCACCTTTAAGCGATCGTTATATTTAATCAGCATGATTTACTGCAATGCTGTTTTTCCCTTAGTTGGTCAGAACAGAAGTGGATGTTACTTGTTCAGGACATTTTCCGGTGAATATTCTTATGTTGGTCATACTTCCAAAAGTGTAATCTGTGAATGTGAACGCCAGTATCACACCGACGGCAACTGAGGCCCCATCCAAGTCAAGTCAAGTCAAGTCACCTTTATTTATATAGCGCTTTTACAATACAAATTGTTTCAAAGCAGCTTTACAGAGATAACAGGAAAACAATGTTGTAATAGTATTGTTCAATTGAAAATTAAATGTCCCCAACTAAGCAAGCCAAAAGGCGAAGGCAACAGTGGCAAGGAACCAAAACTCCATCAGGTGACAGAATGGAGAAAAAAACCTTGGGAGAACCCAGGCTCAGTCGGGGGGCCAGTCCTCCTTTGGCCAACGAAACAGTGTATGATTATGAGTTAGGCAGCATAATGTCAGGAGTCAGATGAGATCAGAACTTTCACGATATTATCCAGTTCATCTGGTTGGGTTGGGTCATCCGGCCGGTGAGGAGATGAGTGTGGTGAGGTGTCCATGGGCCTTCACAGCCCTGATAATGCGTGTCGTCGTGTCCATGTGATGGTCCTTCATCAGATCTGGATATGACCTGGATCCGGCGGTTTGCGGTAAACCTCGGGATAAACAGAGAGACTAATATTAGCGTAGACGCCATCCTTCTTATGATGTACAAAGTACATCAGGAATTATGGGAAGTGTTCCCGGTTCCGGCTGATCTAATCTATGCAGCCTAACATTGAATTATAGAAATCTATAATGTGTTATGTGTATGCTAAGCCAAAGAGATGTGTTTTTAGTCTAGATTTAAACTGACAGACTGTATCTGCTTCCCGGACCGTGTTAGGAAGATTGTTCCAAAGTTTTGGTGCTAAATAGGAAAAGGATCTACCGCCAGAAGTCGATTTTGATATTCTAGGTATTATCAACTGGCCAGAATTTTGAGATCGCAATAGACGTGAAGGACTATAATGCGTTAAGAGCTCGCTCAAGTACTGGGGAGCTAAACCATTTAGTGCTTTGTAAGTAATCAGCAATATTTTAAAATTTATACGATGTTTAACGGGCAGCCAATGCAGTGTTGACAGAACCGGGCTAATATGGTCATACTTCCTTGTTCTGGTAAGAACTCTAGCGGCTGCGTTTTGAACTAGCTGTAGTTTGTTTAATAAGCGTGCAGGGCAACCACCCAGTAGAGCATTACAATAATCTAGCCTTGAGGTCATGAAAGCATGAACTAATTGTTCCGCATTTGTCAGTGAGAGCATATGACGTAATTTAGATATATTTTTAAGATGGAAAAATGCGGTTTTACAGATACTAGACACGTGACTTTCAAATGAAAGATTGGTATCAAAGAGCACACCCAGGTTCCTAACTGACGATGAAGACTTAACAGAGCAGCCATCAAGTGTTAGACAGTATTCTAGGTTATTAGGTGAGGAAGTTTTTTGTCCAATGATTAGAATCTCTGTTTTTTCAGAATTTAGTAATAGGAAATTACTGGTCATCCAATTCTTTATATCAGCTATGCATTCCGTTAATTTTGTGAATTGGTAAGTTTCGTTAGGTTTTGAAGAAATATACAGCTGAGTATCATCAGCATAACAGTGAAAGCTAATTCCATATTTCCTAATTATATCTCCTAATGGTAGCATGTACAGAGTGAACAGCAGCGGTCCTAGTACTGAGCCTTGTGGTACGCCATACTGAACTTGTGATCGATAAGACATCTCTTCATTTACTGCTACAAACTGAAAACGGTCAGATAAGTATGATTTAAACCATGCTAGTGCAATTCCACTAATGCCAACATAGTTTTCTAGTCTATTTAAAAGAATGTTGTGGTCGATAGTATCAAATGCAGCACTAAGATCAAGTAACACTAATAGAGAGATACAACCACGATCGGATGATAGGAGCAAATCATTTGTGACTTTAATGAGAGCAGTCTCAGTACTATGGTACGGTCTAAATCCGGACTGAAAATCCTCGCAGATATTATTTCTTCCTAAAAAGGAACACAGTTGTGAGGATACTGCTTTTTCTAGTATCTTTGACAGAAAAGGCAGATTCGAGATTGGCCTGTAATTGACTAATTCTGTAGGATCAAGCCGCGTTTTTTTAACAAGCGGTTTAATCATAGCCAACTTAAAGGTTTTTGGTACGTATCCTAATGACAAAGATGAATTAATGATATCTAGAAGGGGATCTATGACCTCTGGAAGCATCTCTTTCAGTAGCTTAGTCGGTATAGGGTCTAGCATACAAGTTGTCGATTTGGATGAATTAACAATTTTGCAAAATTCTTCCTCTCCTATAGCAACAAATGAATCAAAATGCTCCTCACGGAGACTACAATATACTCCCTGATGCGATACTGTAGTAGACGGTTGCATAGTTATAATTTTGTCCCTGATATTATCAATCTTATAAGTGAAGAAGTTCATAAAGTCATTACTGCTGTGTTTCTTGGAAACTTCTGGGCTTGAAGCTTTCTTTTTCGTTAGTTTAGTTACTTGTT
Source organism: Chrosomus eos (assembly GCA_036326025.1). Taxonomy (NCBI): domain Eukaryota; kingdom Metazoa; phylum Chordata; class Actinopteri; order Cypriniformes; family Leuciscidae; genus Chrosomus; species Chrosomus eos. The sequence continues at coordinate 48,266,008 of CM070824.1, read as the reverse complement.
CAAATAAATACCTAGGATTATGTTTATTTTCTTCTAATAGGGTTGAAAAATAATTAGTTCTAGCATCTTTTAAGGCCTCTCTGTAAGCAATCGATGTTACGATCGAAACGAGGACACAAGGTGCAAGTAAATAACTCTTTATTTAGAAATATAAAGAGGATGATGATGATGATGATGATGATGAAAAGTCCAGGTGAAACAGGCAGTGACGCAGGGACTTCGATGGTCAGACACGGAGTGCAGGGTGAAGTGCAGAGTGCTCTGAAGAGTGACAACGTAATCCAGACGAGAGACGAAATCCAACACGACGAAAACCGGAACACAGGAACTCGAGACGAGACACGAAGCACGGGAACAGGCACAGGCAACACAGAGACTTCATACAACGATCTGACAAAGGGAATGAGAAAGTGGTAAGTATTTATAGGAGATGAGATGAGTGGCAGCTGGTGCTGGTAAGTGATCGCAGCTGATACTGATCAACAGTGACGATCCGGACACACCCACTCACACACTCACACACATGTAAACAACAAAGCACGAGACTAGAGAGAGACACTGGATCTATGAACCGTGACAGTACCCCTCCCCCTAAGAACGCCTCCTGGCGTTCCCAGGACTCCTTACCTGTCGATTGTAATCATCGATAAGGGAGTGATCCAGAATGTCTCTAGCAGGTACCCAACTTCTCTCCTCTGGACCGTAACCTTCCCAGTCCACCAAGTACTGGAATCCGCGCCCCCTCCGCCTTGAGTCCAGCACACGATTGACCGAATAAGTAGGTTCCCCATCTACGAGTCGCGGCGGGGGAGGAACCGGGGTTGGCGGATTAATGCGAGAATGAAATACGGGTTTAATTTTGGATACATGAAAGACGGGGTGAATTCTCCTGTACACTGGAGGAAGGTTGAGGCGGACTGCCACCGGACTAATGATCTTGGTGACAGTAAACGGGCCAATGAATTTGGGGGCAAGTTTATTAGACACGGAGCGGAGAGGAATGTTCTTGGTAGAAAGCCACACTTTTTGACCAACGACGTATACGGGTGGCCTAGACCGGTGGCGATCGGCTTTGGCCTTGGTGCGCAACCCCACTTGGAGAAGAGTCTCACGGGCTCTAGTCCAAGTGCGGTGACACCTCTGGACGAAGGCGTAAGCAGAGGGGACCGCGACCTCGGATTCCAGACTAGGAAAAATTGGTGGCTGGTAACCTACGCTACACTCAAACGGAGATAGGCCCGTGGATGACACTGGCAACGTGTTGTGGGCGTACTCCACCATGGAAAGTTGTTGACTCCATGAGGAAGGATTCTTGGAAACCATACATCGTAACGTTCTCTCCAAATCTTGGTTGGCTCTCTCAGTTTGGCCATTGCTCTGGGGGTGGAACCCTGAGGACAGACTGACAGTCGCCCCCAGAAGCTTACAAAACTCTTGCCAAAATTTGGACACAAACTGGGGTCCCCTGTCAGAAACCACGTCTGTCGGGAGGCCATGTAACCGAAAGACGTGGTTAACGACAATCACCGCTGTCTCCTTGGCTGACGGTAATTTGGGCAAGGGAATGAAATGAGCCGCCTTCGAGAAACGGTCCACTATGGTCAAAACTACCGTATGACCCTGGGAGGGTGGGAGGGCGGTAACAAAATCTAGAGCGATATGGGACCAGGGTCTCGAAGGGACTGGCAGCGGTTGGAGTAACCCATCTGGGGATCGATTGGAAGTCTTACCAGCGGCACAAACTGAGCAAGCCAAAACAAAACTGTGAATGTCACGAGCCATGAGAGGCCACCAGAATCGTTGTTTGACTAAAAACTTAGTGCGATTTACTCCTGGATGACAAGGCACATTGGAAGAATGCCCCCACTGAATGACGCTGGACCTCAGACCCTCAGGCACAAATAAACGATTCGGTGGGCAACCGACCGGGGGCGTTACCCCTTCTAAAGCCTTCATGACCTTCGATTCGACCTCCCATACGAGTGTGGAGATGAATAGGGTCTCCGGTAAAATGCACTCGGGAGTAGACGGGCGTTCGGAACGATCAAAAATGCGCGATAAAGAGTCGGGTTTGATGTTCTTAGAACCCGGGCGGTACGAAAGAGTAAAATCAAAACGACCGAAAAAAAGTGCCCACCGAGCCTGCCTGGAGTTCAACCTTTTAGCAGTCCGAATGTATTCTAAGTTCTTGTGGTCGGTCCAAACGATAAAAGGTACCCCTGACCCTTCTAACCAGTGACGCCACTCCTCCAATGCTAACTTGACTGCCAACAACTCTCTGTTCCCAATGTCATAATTGCGTTCGGCAGGGGATAAACGGTGAGAAAAAAACGCGCAAGGATGCATCTTATCGTCTGAAAGAGAGCGCTGGGATAACACTGCTCCTACCCCCACCTCTGATGCGTCGACCTCCACCATGAACTGACGTAATGGATCAGGGGTTGTCAGAATGGGGGCTGAAACGAAGCAACCCTTTAGTTTGGCAAACGCAGCCTCAGCTGCGTCTGACCACCTGAACGTCGTTCTGGGGGAGGTCAAGGCGGTCAGAGGTGCGGCTAGTTGGCTGAAGTTACGAATAAAACGTCTGTAGAAATTGGCGAACCCCAGAAATCTCAGTAGGGCCTTACGAGACTCTGGACTTGGCCACTCTACCACAGCCTTGATCTTCTCAGGATCCATGCGCATTCCTTCAGTCGACACGATGTATCCTAGAAATGGAACAGACTGTGCATGAAAATCGCATTTCTCCGCCTTGACAAAAAGCCCATTCTCTAGCAACCTCTGAAGCACTCGTCGGACGTGCTGCACGTGTTCCTGGAGAGAAGAAGAAAAAATCAGTATGTCGTCCAGGTAGACATAAATGAACTGATCTATCATATCTCGCAGCACGTTGTTGACAAGTGCCTGGAAGACCGCTGGACTGTTGGAAAGCCCGAAAGGCATAACCAAATATTCAAAGTGTCCCCTGGGGGTGTTAAATGCGGTCTTCCACTCATCCCCCTCCCTGATGCGGACCAAATGATAGGCATTACGTAAATCCAATTTTGTGAAGACGGTCGCTCCCTGCAACCTCTCGAAGGCTGAAGACATCAGCGGCAAAGGATAAGTATTCTTTACCGTGATGTTGTTCAGCCCCCGGTAGTCAATACAAGGTCGCAGAGATCCGTCCTTCTTCCCCACAAAAAAGAACCCCGCCCCCGCTGGAGAAGAGGAAGGACGGATGAACCCCGTTGCTAGAGAATCAGAAATATATTTCTCCATAGCCTCCCTCTCAGGTGTAGAGAGCGAATATAATTTGCCCTTGGGCGGAGCCGTACCTGGTAATAAGTCTATGGCACAGTCATAGGGACGATGCGGAGGGAGAGAAGCAGCCCGAGACTTACTGAACACCTCCTTCAGGTCCAGATACTCCGCGGGCACGTTAGATAGATCCACTGCCTCCTCCTGCAACACAGGGACAGAAACAGACGGACAGGCAGACACTAGACAAGACTTATGACACTGATTACTCCACGAAGACACAGACTTGAGCTGCCAGTCCACTTTAGGGTTGTGTTGGGTGAGCCACGGGTGGCCGAGGACAATGGGTGCAAGAGGGGTGTTCAGGATATAGAATGAGATGGTCTCGGTGTGGTTGCCTGATGTGGTGAGGGTGATGTCTTCTGTGGCAAACGAGATGTTGGGAAGTGACTGTCCATTAAGAGCGTGTACAGTAATTTGGTGTGTGAGGGTCCTGAGGGGAATCTTGAGTTGACGTGCGAATGAATGGTCCATGAAATTACCTTCTGCTCCGGAGTCCAAGAGTGCTCGACAGTCGTGGGTGAGTGTTGACCATCTCAGTCTTACCGGAAGGAGGGTAGATGTTGATGAGGTCTTCTCGGCGGAGATCCCACCCGATAGTAGCCTCATACTTACTATCGGGCTTGCCCTTTTACCGGGCAGTTGTGAGCATAGTGTCCGGTTCCACCACAGTACAGGCAAAGGCCCTGGGACCTCCGCCTTTCCCTCTCCTCCCGGGAAAGCCGAGCTCGACCCACCTGCATGGGCTCGTGATCGTCGACGGGGCTGACCGCGTCCCCGCCTCCCACTCGTGGCCCCTCGGCTCCTGCCAGAGGGCGTCTACTCATGGTGTGACCACCAACTCGGGATAGTCGGGCATCGACTCTGATGGCTAAAGCGATCAGTTCATTAAGAGACTGGGGCAAGTCCAAAGCGTAAATTTCTCTTTGGACGCGGTCAGCCAGCCCATGCAGGAACATGTCCCACTGCGCCTCCTCGTTCCATTTGCTCTCCGCTGCAAGGGTCCGGAACTCGACTGAAAAGTCCGACACAGATCTCTCTCCTTGACGTAACTCAGCCAGCATTCTTGCCGCTTCTCCTCCGCCGGCCGTCCGGTCGAAAACTCTTTTCATCTCAGCGGAGAGCTCCTGGAACGAGGTGCAGCATGGATCCTCGTTTTCCCACACCGCCGTTCCCCATAACGCCGCTTTCCCAGTCAGGAGGGTGAGAACAAAGGCGACCTTGGAGCGCTCGGTCCGGAAAGTCTGAGGCTGGAGTGAAAAATGCATGGAACACTGGGTTAGAAAGGCTCTGCAATATTTAGGATCACCTGCATAATGTTCTGGGGTAGGTAGGCGTGGCTCCGACTGGGATGGGCTCTCTGGTGGTGTTGGGAGAACGGCTGGTGTGGGCGGCGCAGTGGGAGCTCGTAGCTGTTGGATCTGCCGGGTGAGCTCGGACACCTGCGTCACTAACGCCTGAACAGCGCGACCAGTATCATTAAGATTTTTCTCTTGAATGTCCAGACGAGCCATACTGTTATTCAAACAGTCCTCCATGGAGGGCGCTGCATTACTTGCTGTATCCATACTTGGTCAGATCGTTCTGTTACGATCGAAACGAGGACACAAGGTGCAAGTAAATAACTCTTTATTTAGAAATATAAAGAGGATGATGATGATGATGATGATGATGATGATGATGAAAAGTCCAGGTGAAACAGGCAGTGACGCAGGGACTTCGATGGTCAGACACGGAGTGCAGGGTGAAGTGCAGAGTGCTCTGAAGAGTGACAACGTAATCCAGACGAGAGACGAAATCCAACACGACGAAAACCGGAACACAGGAACTCGAGACGAGACACGAAGCACGGGAACAGGCACAGGCAACACAGAGACTTCATACAACGATCTGACAAAGGGAATGAGAAAGTGGTAAGTATTTATAGGAGATGAGATGAGTGGCAGCTGGTGCTGGTAAGTGATCGCAGCTGATACTGATCAACAGTGACGATCCGGACACACCCACTCACACACTCACACACATGTAAACAACAAAGCACGAGACTAGAGAGAGACACTGGATCTATGAACCGTGACAATCGAGCTCTCCTTCCATGAAATCCGAAATACCTCTAGTTTTGTTTTCTTCCAGTTTCGCTCCATTTTTCTGGCTGCTCTCTTAAGGGCCCGGGTGTGCTCATTGTACCACGGCGTTGGACTATTTTCTTTAATCTTCTTTAAGCGCAGCGGAGCAACTGTGTCTAAAGTGCTGGAAAAGAGAGAGTTAAAAGTTTCTGTTGCAATATCAAGTTCTTCTAAGCTATCTGGGATGCTGAGATTATGAAACTGATTTGGAAGATTATTGATAAAGCAATCTTTAGTGGCAGAAGTGATAGGTCTAACATATTTATAACACGGAGTCGGCTTTGCAGCCTTGGCTAAATGTAATTTACACGAGACTAGATAATGATCGGAGATGTCGTCGCTCTGCTGCAGAATTTCAACGCCATCAACATCTATTCCATGTGATAATATTAGATCAAGAGTATGATTACGACAATGAGTAGATCCTGACACGTGTTGTCTCACTCCAATTGAGTTTATAATGTCTTTAAATGCCAATCCCAATGCATCTTTTTCATTATCTACATGTATATTAAAATCACCAACAATTAGGACTTTATCTGCAGCCAATATTAATTCTGACAGAAAGTCAGCAAATTCTTTGATAAAATCTTTATGGTGCCCTGGTGGCCTGTATACAGTAGCCAGCAGAATTCTCAAACGTGATTTATTGTTTACACTATAAATTTTTACATTAAGCACCAACACTTCAAAAGAAGTATATTTAAAACTAGATTTCTTAGTGGTTTTGAGAATATTACTATAAATTACAGCAACACCTCCCCCTTTGCCTTTCGGACGAGGCTCATGTTTATAACAATAATCTTGCGGAGTGGACTCATTTAAAGTAATGTAATCGTTTGGTTTTAGCCAGGTTTCTGTCAAACACAGCACATCTAGGTTATAGTCTTTAATCTTATCATTAACTATGAGCGATTTTGAATTAAGGGATCGAATATTCAGCAACCCAAGCTTTATCGTTTGCTCATCTGTATTATATCTGTTTTTTATTTGTTCATCAATTAGATTTTTAACCTTAGAAAAGTTTGGCAATTTTTTGGATTTCCAAATTCGGGGAACAGACACAGTCTCTATATGATGATATCTAGGTGAAAGAGTCACTATGTGATGGGATTTATCTGACCTTGGTGACGTGAGGCCGCTAGCAGACGGTCGGTTTAGCCAGTTTGTCTGCTTCCTGACCTGAGCCCCAGATTGTCATGTTTTATCTCTAAGACTATGAGCCAAATTACTAGAGAGAAGAGCAGCACCATCCCAGGTGGGATGAATACCATCTCTTTTCAACAGGTCAGGCTTGCCCCAAAAACTTTTCCAATTGTCTATGAATTCTATATTATGTTGCGGACACCAATTAGACAACCAGCCATTGAGTGAACACAATCTACTAACTATCTCATCACTCCTTCGAACAGGAAGGGGGCCAGAGCAGATTACAGTGCCTGACATCGTACTTGCGAGTTCAAACACCTCTTTAATATTAATTTTGGTGATCTCCGACTGGCGAAGTCGAACATCATTAGTGCCGACGTGAATAACAATCTTAGAGAATTTACGATTAGCATTAGCCAGCACTTTTAAATTTGCTTTGATGTCAGGCGCTCTGGCTCCCGGCAAACATGTGACTATGGTGGCTGGTGTCTCTATTTTCACGTTCCGTGTAATAGAATCGCCAATTACCAGGGCACAATCAACAGCATTCTCAGTGGGTGTTTCACTGAGAGGGGCAAATCGATTTGTTATGGTAACCGGAACAGAAGAGTGGTTTTTTGATCCGCGACTAGAGCGATTTCTCACCGTCACCCATCTGCCTGGCTGCACAGGCAATAACTCAGCCGGAACCGAATCATGTAAATGGTTCACTATGCTAGGCGCATCCAAAGTAGTATCTAAAGCTCGAGCACACTTACTATCCTCAATTAAAGTTTGGATGCGTGTCTCTAATTCTGAAATCTTCTCCGTCAGCCTGACTGTCTCCTTGCATTTATCACATATAAACCCTATGCCGACGGGGAAGGCTATGGTAAACATATGGCATGATGTGCAAGTGACAATAACAGGACAAGACATTACTCACCGTGTTTGTTGACTGATTCTTACTCACCTGGGCTTTTTATGGACTCAGATGCGCGGGCACGCACGAGAAAAATAAATAAATAACTGAGCGCACGGGTGGCGCCTTAACAGGCTAGCGAGATACTAGCGTGTTGTGCTAACAATAACGGAAGCTAGCGATGTTAGGTTAATCTGTTAGGTAAACTGTAATTAGTAGTATAAACAACTAGAAATGATAGTAAACGATGGTTCAAAATCAAAACAGAAAGAAATGCGAGGCTTAGACGGAGCTAACAGCCTCGGAGCAAACACACTCACACACAGCAGCAGGTAGCGAGGCAGACAGGATCCACACTACTGCGTTTTAGTTTAGAAACGGAGAATTAAAACGAATACGATCTCCGTCCACACCAGCGTTTTAGCTGCGATCTCCGTCCACATTAAAACAACTGAAACGTCACGTGACCATTCACCTACACTGGGCATGCGCGTGCCGGTGTAAACACAACACAACTTCATTGTTAAAATTCCCACCATGCGCTGGTTCTTCCCGGCTTAACCCAAAACCGACGCTGTACGGTCGATACCGGCGCTGCACACGGCACGGGAATTGTCACAGATCACTGAAATAATAGCTCGGCTCCGGCGCATAGGCAGTTAACGTTATAGCATCAGGGAAGGCAGATTCACTCTGACTGATGACACCCAATCAGAGAGCCGAGCGCGAGCGTCTGCGTCATCATTTCTAAAGTCCTCCGGTTTGTCCCGTCAACACTAAAACGCCCTCCGGAGATTCAAAACGCAAAACGGGTCTGCAGCGTTTCTAAACTTCTCCATTTTAGGTCTTCGTTTTTGCCGTTTTAGTGTGGACGGGAGGTGCAAACGTAGCAAAAGGTCTCCGTTTCTAAACGAAAACGTAGTAGTGTGGACGGGGCCTGACAGCCACACAATCTCCTCAAAACACCGCATTCATCCGCGCTGTGAAGAGTTGATTATTTCGCGAATAACGGCAATTGAGATTTTGAACGGAGTTGGCGATAAAGAGGAAAAACTACAGACTGCAGCTTTAAGAGAACTTTGTGATTGAAACAATCCTCACATAAACCCATAATAAATGTCATATTTACATGTGCCCTTCCTACCCGTCCAACAGGTAGAAAATATACAGAAATTGAATAAATTTATCAAACAGTTTACACTGCATAAACTATAAATTAAATATAGATTAATCTTTATTAAAGCTAAAAAAGTTTTTTAGTCAAGAGCAGTGAGTAATTTTCTCTGTTCCCTTTGTTCTTTGATTAACATTAATGGCAGACAGCAGATCTCACACTCTCACAGCTCTTTACGTTCATTTAAGACTTTATTTAACTCATTTAAGACTTTATTTAACTCATTTAAGATTTTATTTAACTCATTTAAGACTTTATTTAGCTCATTTAAAACTTTATTTAACTCGTTTAAGACTTTATTTAACTAATTTAAGACTTTATTTAGCTCATTTAAAACTTTATTTAACTCGTTTAAGACTTTATTTAACTAATTTAAGACTTTATTTAACTCATTTAAGACTGCTCTTATGAGGATACTCGACGAAATGGACATTTTGTTATGAATGTGCGTTATTGTTCGTTCAAGCGCTGTGTGTGTGTGTGTGTGTGTGTGTGTGTGTGTGTGTGTGTGTGTGTGTGTGTGTGTGTGTGTGTGTGTGTGTGTGTGTGTGTGTGTGTGTGTGTGTGTGTGTTGTGTATGCATGTGTGTGTGTGTGTGTGTGTGTGCGCGCGCGTGTGTGTGTGTGTGTGTGTGTGTGTGTGTGTGCATGTGCGCGTGTGTGTGTGTGTGTGTGTGTGTGTGTGTGTGTGTGTGTGTGTGTGGTGTGTGTGTGTGTGTGTGTGTGTGTGTGTGTGTGTGTGTGTGTGTGTGTGCTCTTGTTTTTGTGATATATGAGGACACAAATCTGTATAATGACATGTATATTACACTGGTATTACAACTTACACGTGATATATGAGGACATTGCATGAGTCCTCATATTTCAAATAGCTTAAAAAAACATAAACATTAAAAACGTAAAAATGCAGCATGTCTCCTGTGATGGGTAGGTTTAGGGACAGGGGCAGTGTAGGGGGAAAGAATATATAGTGTTTCCAGTATAAAAACCATTACGCCTATGGAGAGTCCCCACAAAGATAGCGAACCAGACATGTGTGCATGCGTGTGTGTGTGTGTGTGTGTGTGTGTGTGTGTGTGTGTGTGTGTGTGTGTGTGTGTGTGTGTGGTGTGTGTGTGTGTGTGTGTGTGTGTGTGTGTGTGTGTGTGTGTGTGTGTGTGTTGTGTTGTCTCTTGTTTTTGTGATATATGAGGACACAAATGTGTATAATGACATGTATATTACACTGGTATTACAACTTACACGTGATATATGAGGACATTGCATGAGTCCTCATATTTCAAATAGCTTAAAAAAACATAAACATTAAAAATGTAAAAATGCAGCATGTCTCCTGTGATGGGTAGGTTTAGGGACAGGGGCAGTGTAGGGGAATAGAATATATAGTTTTTCCAGTATAAAAACCATTACGCCTATGGAGAGTCCCCACAAAGATAGCGAACCAGACATGTGTGCATGTGTGTGTGTGTGTGTGTGTGTGTGTGTGTGTGTGTGTGTGTGTGTGTGTGTGTGTGTGTGTGTGTGTGTGTGTGTGTGTGTGTGTGTGTGTGTGTGTGTGTGTGTGTGTGTGTGTGTGTGTGTGTGTGTGTGTGTGTGTGTGTGTGTGTGTGTTTGTGTGTTTGTGTGTGTGTGTATGTGCGTGCGCGTGCGTGTGTGTGTGTGTGTGTGTCAGGACATTCACAACCAGTGCATTCTCTTTTGTCTTGTCGAGCTTTAATGGTTTAAAAGCATTTGTTTGAATAAGAGCGTGATCATATGAAAGTGAAACCAGTCCAACTCTGTTACCATTACATCCAGTTCCTCGTCAGAGACAAGTGCAGGATTACACATTGTAACCTATATGTATACTTCTTTTTTTTATTTACTGTCGGTTGATCATGTCCTGTAATCTGTAACTATAGTCCCAGGTGTTTTAGTGAACCCAGTGTAAACTGTGCAAATCACTTATAAACATTAGTATAATAAATCTCTAATAAATATCAACAGTGTATGTTGATTTGCATAAAAAATGTCTGCAAAATAATGTTCTAGTGAATGGTCACAGCATCTGAGAATCAGAGGACTGAGAACTTTTCTAAATGGTATGCTTGTTATTTCATGATTGTTAAACCAAAAAAGACCCAAAGATTTAGCATATAGTTTATTTGTTTCCCCCTGCTTAATGTTTATGTATAAAAGTATACATTTACTGATAGATTAGATTGTTTATTAACACATACAAAAATGATAGAACACAAATAAATGATAGTGGTTAGGGTTAGATTGTCATTATAATCCTGATGACGCTGCTTGGTGATGGGGGGGGGGGGGTATAGAAGATTGTACATATAAAGAAAAGTTAAAAGTTAAAGGAATAAATGTCCACAGGTTTGTGTGTTTGTGGGAGTCTTCTCGTTCTTCCAATGTAAGACTCCTTTAGTTCAGCGTTATGAGCATCAGAGCGCCTTCATTAGCTGTCCTCAGACTTTACTAATACCTCATGCTCATTATAAATCAACATCATAGTAAAATGATGAAATTTTTTACAAAACTGAACCTGGAGTCTTTACAGCTACCTGTGTTTTAGCATTTACAAGCACCCTGGCTCCATGCGTGCAGTTTTACTCTTCTATTGCTCATGCTGCTTTACACTCATAACATCTTTGGTCTCCACAAAAATATAACAACAATAGCAATATAATCGCAAGCAGCAATCCAGGGGCCAAGCACGACAGCGGAGTTACAAGTCAATTTAATAGGACATAGCATTATTTATTTAATGTAACAACTGTAAAAATGACTGAGACAGGAAGGATTCAACCTGAAATAACAATAAGACAGATTTCACTGATTTTTTCAGATTTCACAACAAGAAGAGAGTGTGAACACAAAGCCAATCCTGCCAAAATAATGTGTTTCATCACAAAGAATGATGTACCTAAACCGCATGGTTGAATAGTTAAAGGCAAAAGAAAAGTC
>CM070824.1:48239401-48249401 GCA_036326025.1 Chrosomus eos | reverse complement strand
CTCCGGTAAAAGGGGAGCACGGGCTGCACAGTCTTTAGATTGGGAAAGAGGATTCCGCTTTGGCTCATGCTGGATAAAGAGCCGTGTAGTTTGGGCTCAGAGTTGCGCATGATGAAGCTTGAGGCAGTCCTGCTCTCGGGGATGGAGACGAACTCTCTCTTCTCGCCTCGGCTCGCCTGGGCTCGTCCTCCTGGCTCGGGCTCAGGCCCCCCCGCAGGTCCTTGTCACGATTATTGCGGTTCATTGGCATGTGCAGCCGCGGGTTGGGATTAGCACTGTGTCTGTTGCGACTGCGTAAAGAGCTGAACACCATGTTGCAGCCCTCAATGGTGCACTTGTGTTTGATCTTCAGATGAACGGCATTATAGTGTATCTTCAGCGTGCCCTTATCGTAGAAGGTCTTCTCACAGGCACTGCAGAACACACGGCCCTTCTTCAAGGAGCCGCTCTTCTCTGCACACCGCATCTTGCTCTCTGGTGACATGTGTGTGATTTCAGAAGTGATGGAGGACGTGCACGGCGTGGAGGGAGAGGAGTTTCCACTCACGTTAAACTCTTCCGACTCGATCTTTGGAGACTGTGTGTCCAGCAGCCCCTCTGCTCTCCCAGGCCCATTGTCGAACGCAGCGCTGCTGTCCAGGCTTACTTCTGACGTCTCGTGCCTCGTCTGCGCCTCCTGGTGGCCGCAGTCGGTACTGGAGCTCAGCAACGGTGCCGGAACCGAGTTCAGCAGTTGCAATGGCAGCATGAGGGCCATACTGTTCACTAGAGTCTCAAAATGGTGTCCGTTACTACAGCCGGGTGGCTCTGCTTTAGCGGGGGTCCGCACACAGCGCTGTGTGCTGCTTTCGATGAAGCTGCGGATGTCAGAATTGGTCCTAGTGGTCGGAACAACAACGGCCTGTCCCTCCTTGTCCTGCAGAGCCATGAGCTCCACGATGGACTTGGTCTCTCCAAAGCGCAGGAATTGCTGCAGCGTCACAATCTCCTCCTCAAAGGTCATTATGGCCCAGCGGTCCAAAACCTTACCGGCCACATCCTAGACACACACACATAAGGAAAATAATTTGCATTATGAAGTCTAAACTAATAAATGTCCTGCACTGGGACCCTAAAATACTCCATAACTTCTGACAGATTGACAGAGTTACTAAATAACAAGTCATCCATACATCTAATGCATGTGGACTGGAGAGGTCTAATTACTGCAGCAGAGTGATACATTCAGGAGCATAATTTTTCTTCATTTAGATGATGCGTGTTTCCCTGTCGAAGTCTGGGGGGGAGGTGGAGATCAGAGGCGAGTCGGGCAAGTCTTTCAGGGCGCCTGTAATTACTCCTGAGTGCCAGCAGGCTTTGAAAGTCATGCAGCAGCTTCATGTTGTAACCAGAATAAATATTTTATCACACAGCATTCATCTGGAGGTCTGAAGAGGCTGTAACTTTACATTCTCCACTAGAGGAACTACCATGAATTTAATTCAAGCACCTGAATACTTGATAAGCAGAAAGATTGAAGATATCTCAGAGGCTCACCACTGGAATTTTGAGGAAAAGTGTGACAAAACTGTAATTATACATCTCAAATTGAAGTATGTTTTCAAGCGGGATCGAGTGTGGAGTGCATGGACCAGCTCACCTGCAGGACATAACCCCGGATGTAGTCCTGGAGAGTCCAGTCCAGGGCGTTGAGGATCTGAATGACCTCCTCCTGCTTGAGGACGCTGAAGAGTCGGTCCAGCAGGATCTTCAGGCGCACTGGAATTGCCTGCGTCCCATAAAGCATCAGACTACAGATATCAAACACCACATTGGAGTGAACAATCTCCACCTGGGTTCCTTGGTACATGTGATGAACCTTCAGCTTACTCAGAGCTGCAATTCAGCAAAACAGACACCAGTTTACACACACATTACAGTACTCACATTATATACTAACCCTAACCCACGCATCTCTAGTGTTTCTGTCTTCACTTCTGAATCTGTGTGTCTGGCTTGTTTGTAAGTGAGGCTTTAAAAGTCAGCATTTGTTTGTAAAATTTTAATTTTAATTTGTATTTATAAATTTTAATTTGTAATTAATTTTAATGTATTGTAATAAAAGTGAGTTTGTATATATTTGCATATGTGCATGGCTGAGAAATTACAGACAATATTGTAAATAATTATCTACAAACAATAACAATTATAACAAAAAAAAATATCCAAGGATTCTAAACAGGCTATCAATTTATCAATTTATGCCACATATCTTTAATGTCAGAAAGTCTAGATTAATTTATAATGAACAGATTTATTTATTTATAACCCTGCTTTTCAAATATGTTTATTAAAGGAATATTTAAGGTTCGGCAAGTTTAGCTTAAACATCCGCATTCGTAACATAATGTTGATGACCACCACAATAATAAACTCACTTTGGTTAAAAGTTGTGTATTATTTGAGCTGGACAGTTGTTAAATTAATTTGTAAAATAATTTTTATGATATTTTTATGTATCACATTTTTACAAATAAAAAAAAAATGTAAAATTGGATCTAACTTTACAAAGTAAAAGTTAGTACGCATTTTTTGCTCAATAAAAATCTTCATGACATTTTTTACATCCGTCGCTAAAACAGTATTTTAGGATTTACAAATTGGCCCCACTCATTTCTTTTTTAAGTGGCTCACTGTTACAGAAAAAGAAAATATATTTTTTAAGAATAGAAAAGACATGTTGAAATTATTTTTTTAAGGTAATAAACATTTTTAGTTGATTGAGCTTAACTTGTATTGAACATGGAATATTCTTTTAAAGAAAAGTAGAAGAGGCAGAAAGACGAGAGAGATGACAGTGAAGACGAGTGAAAACATCGCTGTGAAATGTAATATTCTATAGCGTGTGAAACTCACCATGAGCGACCCAGCCGTGCCTACAGTTTTCACAGAGTCGCCGCCTCAGTTTCCCAGGCTTGAAACTGTCACAGTTGCAGTTCACCAGCGTGCAGCAAATAGCCTGTCCACACACACACGAATAATTAATATATTCTACATATTTATTCATCACAAACACCCGTTATGTTCACTCCAAAATGTTCGGTTTCATACTTTAACTTTTTAATGTACACCTAGATCTGAACACGTGTGTGTGTGTGTGTGTGTGTGTGTGTGTGTGTGTGTGTGTGTGTGTGTGTGTGTGTGTGTGTGTGTGTGTGTGTGTGTGTGTGTGTGTGTGTGTGTGTGTGTGTGTGTGTGTGTGTGTGTGTGTGTGTGTGTGTGTGTGTGTGTGTGTGTGTGTGTTGGTACATGTGTGTATCATTCTACATATATGTGTGTATCTCTATATATATTAAGCTCAGAAGCTCTTTGGAATATTCTCATGCTGAACTCGATCATTAGGTTTTGTTTGCGTACAGTATCTCCAATTCCGCTGTCATTAAACCAAAAGAGAGACACGTATTATTGAGACATTCTCAAATTCATGTCCAGTTTTTAATTAAACTTTTCACTCTTTTGCTGGTAATGCTTTAAGGATAATTTTGAATTAAATAAAGAATTATAAATTATATAAAGTACTCCCCTGAGCACAAACACATACAGTTGGCTTCATACCAATGCAATTTCATATTAATTATAGACACTTTAGCACAAATCGACAGCTCAATCATATAGAGATAATATAGGGCAACAGCCACGATAATCACATCATAGTTATAAATCCTCTAACCCAACTATAAAACACACCGGCACTTACATACACAAGGAAAGAGAGGACGATATTTGAAAATGCACACAAATATTTACATCCCAAAAGTCAATGTAAGCACAACATACATTTAAAAATATATATTTACTTGATGCATTGTTAAACCAAGCAAACATTTTGAGTTCAATTTCTGAATACATTTAAAATGTTAATTATGCTAGTTTATGTGCTGTTCATAACAGTTTAATGATCAAGCTTTTTACCTGACAGTTTGGCTGCATTGTAAAATACATTACAGCAATGATATCTTTCAGCATATTATTTAGAATTTTAATAATCCAAAAATTATTACATTTTTTTAAAAATAATGCAACTGTAAAATGCATTTATATACTCAGTATTTATTGCTTTTAAAGAGATTTTTTACAATGTAAAATGTGTAAACTTCTACCCAACGGTCACAATTAAAATGTTGACTGATATGATTTAATCCAGAATGTCACATAATATTAGACAAATATTATTTTGACAAACTGTACAAGTTAGTAGTTCTCCTGTGACCACAAAAGTGTAGAATATGGATGTGCCGTGATATGAAGAGCGGCGCGTGGAGAAAATAAGCGTAACGCTTGAGGAATCTCTAACAGAAAGAGTCACTGTCAGATCTTACAACCCAGGCCTTTAGCAGCGAACAACAATGACAGATCAACACGGGCTTAATGAACACACACACTCTCAGAGACAAAGCTTTCACGCCCCAAGGCCATTAACTGTGTTTGCCCGCCCAGAAACGGGGTCTTAGTCCCACTTTGGGACACTAACTCGTCAGCATTAGCACAAAGGAGAGAGAGAGAGAGAGAGAGAGAGAGAGAGAGAGAGAGAGAGAGAGAGAGAGAGAGAGAGAGAGAGAGAGAGAGAGAGAGAGAGAGAGAGAGAGAGAGAGAGAGAGAGAGAGAGAGAGAGAGAGAGAGAGAGAGAGAGAGAGAGAGAGAGAGAGAGAGAGAGAGAGAGAGAGAGAGAGAGAGGATCTCTTAAAGCTGCCAGAAAGTGGAAGAGAGAAAAAAAAAAAGATTTTGACTCCTGTTGTTCCGTTGACTAAAATCCGTCGTTCAGTAAGTCTCTATAATAAATGTGTGTTTTACATTGGTGTTCAGATTAAACAAGCGTTCCACACACACTCCTGTATCCAGCATTACGGCTGTGCAGCGAAATCACTCTTGTCTTGAATTACATTCCAGCGGATGACCAACAAACACACACACACACATACACACACACAGACACACACACACACTTGTGAAGACATTTACACCCATCTGAACAGCACAATAAAGTTTCTCCTGAAATATAGCTAGCAAATTGATCTATTAATAGGGGAAAAAAATCTTTACAAATGGATTCATATATGTACACAGTTTAGCTAATTTACAATAAATGATCAACATAGATAAAAGTTGCCAATTCAGTCAAAGCATCACACAGGGAAAAAGCATATTTTTCTCAATGTAACATCATCTGCATATAACTCACAATCCACTGGTGTTCTTATTTAAATTCTCTAAGAAAGATTTGATCCCAAACTAAACTTCTTACCTCAGACATTTTGATCAGACTGAAGTTTCCAGTGTTTCTGAGCAGTTTGCCATTCCAGCCGCTCCTGTCTGTACAAGTTCTAGAGCGAGAGATCCATCACTCACACTCACCCACACAACACACACACTTTCTCCTGCACCCGAGAAGCGCGGCGCTCTGTCCACAGGCCCGTGTGAGTGTGTGAGCGGCTCTAAAGCGTCCAGGATGAGTGTGTGAGTGTGTGAGCGGCTCTAAAGCGTCCAGGATGAGTGTGTGAGTGTGTGAGTGTGTGCTGGAACTGGGCGCTGGGGAGTGGAATGAGACCCTCCTACCCGCTGTACTCTCTGCCTCTCACCTTAAGAGATCTCTCTCTCTCCTCCACACCACACACACACACACACCACACACACACACACACACACACACACACACACACACACACACACACACACACACACACACACACACACACCACACACACACACACACACACCTCCCCCACTGGGTGGCGGGCCAGTCCCCTCACAGCTGGCTGGAAGAGGGCATGACACGCGTCTCTCACAGAGATTTGATCAAAAGGAATCACAAAGGCTGGAGGCTCCTAATGCAGTCAGGAGAGACTCTCTACCTCACTCTCTCTCTCTCCAGCAGTTTGAGTAATGCATTAAATCAATGCAGCCCAGCACAAGACACACTCAAGCACTGGATACTGGATGTGTGTGTGTGTGTGTGTGTGTGTGTGTGTGTGTGTGTGTGTGTGTGTGTGTGTGTGTGTGTGTGTGTGTGTGTGTGTGTGTGTGTGTGTGTGTGTGTGTGTGTGTGTGTGGTGTGTGTGTGTGTGTGTGTGTGTGTGTGTGTGTGTGTGTGCGCGCGCGTGTGTGTGTGTGTGTGTGTGTGTGTGTGTGTGTGTGCGTGTGCGTGTGCGTGTGCGTGTGTGAGTGCGCGCTTTAACAGCCTCTGATCAATCCCAGCAAGTTATGCCTTTTGCTGGCCAGAATTGTACGTTTCAACAGACTCTTCAACAGATTTTTCTTCGCAGCGATTCAGTTGTCATATGTCTTCTTCACATACAGAAAAAAACACAATCTTTTCATTTACAAACTACCTGAAAATTGTATGTTCTCTACAAAATTGTTGGTACACATGATGGATTTTCCACTGAATGCTGAATGAGCTTGAATTCAAAAACGTTTCATTAAATACACACTTCTGGTAATCGTGCCTTGCAACATCTGACAATCAGTCCATGAAGTTTATATCTATCGAGCTGATATTACATTCGGTGCAGTCATTTGACATTTTAATACACCAATTACACAGCAGGTAAAAACATGCTGCGTTTAATCCATTACAGAGCAGGTTTTAACAGGTTTTTGCTTCTTTAACGCTCAGAGACAGAGAACTGAGTGGGCATCTCCTCTCCTTAACTAACAATTTACAACAAGCAAAATGGCAGGAACTATTACTGTGTAGCTAATATAGCCTGAAATATTCAGTTAAATCTGTATTACTTACAGGAGATCAAAGCTTTATTTGTAAGAGGCAAATTTTATGAAGTCACACATGGGAAGCCCTCAGTCGTGCAGCGAGACCCAGAGGACGCTTATCAAATCAACATGCAGAAATTGGCTGGATTGCAGCGCTGCTGTTTGTAAGATAGCTTTTTAAAGACAGAATTGGTTTTGCTGATCTTCTCCCTCAGGCTGCGGTCTAGAGTCGAGTCGCGGCTCATACGGGCAGATTCCCTGCTAACAGCGACTCCACTTCACATGCAAACACAAATCGCTCCATCTACAACCTACACGAATGTTGTTACACTGCAACTGTAAAAATCTCATTGAATTAAAGCTTGGTGTTGGTGTTGTATTTGGTCTCGTGTGTAAACAACAGACACTGTGAATTTCCAAAGAGCCAAGCTTGATGTGATTGTAAATATATCCAAGTATTGTATTGATCCCCAAGGAAAATTTGGGGTAAAGTTAAAGTGCATGGGCTGTTTCTCTATAGATATTTACCCCAATAAACTTAAATTACATTAACTCATTTAGAATTAACCTGTGCTGATCAGAAACACTTTGATATTACTATCGACTACAATTTCAGAAACAATAAAAAGATTTTGTTTAGGGTTTAAGGTTGTTTTTTTGTTGTTGTTCTAATTTAGTTTTACACAGTTACGTTTCAGACTACATCTCAAATTAACAGTGATCATATTTAAACATTGAAGGGATTGTTCACCCAAAAATCATTCTTTCTTTTATTACATGTTAAAGTGAGTGAATTTGTACTCCCATTGCATTAAATTTAGCCAAGGAAAAAGGTTTGGAACGACACCAGGGAGAGTAAATTATGACAGAAAACTGTTCCTTTAACCTGCACAAAATCAACTTTCCCACTCCTCTACTGTACTGAGCGTGTGTGTGTGTGTGTGTGTGTGTGTGTGTGTGTGTGTGTGTGTGTGTGTGTGTGTGTGTGTGTGTGTGTGTGTGTGTGTGTGTGTGTGTGTGTGTGTGTGTGTGTGTGTGTGTGTGTGTGTGTGTGTGTGTGTGTGTGTGTACGGTATATAATTATTTCAAAGAATAAAAAAATCTGCTGCATAATTGTCATGATACAGTCAGAGCATTTCACTGATTATTGACTTGACTTAAAATTACATTTCAGAAATTCTGTTGTGCAGTAAAACATGACACATCTCTGCAACTCCAAACTCAATAAAGCATGTTAAATAAGCTTTCCCTCACACCACTGAAAGGATGAAAAGACTCATAGTGCTTTAATGAGGATCGTTTTAATCCAAAAAGGTACGAGTAAAAGCTTTGTGCCTGCAGAGAGTACTTCAAAAACACAGAGAGCAGCTTCTATCTCATAGTGGCTCTAAAAATATTGCCTTTGAACAAGCTGGAGGCCATGAGGAGTCCTCGTGTTCAGATCGACACACATGAGAAGTCCTCGCGTTCAGATCGACACACATGAGTCCTCGTGTTCAGATCGACACACATGAGGAGTCCTCGTGTTCAGATCGACACACATGAGGAGTCCTCGCGTTCAGATCGACACACATGAGGAGTCCTTTTGTTCAGATCGACACTCATGAGGAGTCCTCGTGTTCAGATCGACACACATCAGGAGTCCTCGTGTTCAGATCGATACACATGAGGAGTCCTCGTGTTCAGATCGACACACATGAGGAGTCCTCGTGTTCAGATCGACACACATGAGGAGTCCTCATGTTCAGATCGACACACATGAGTCCTCGTGTTCAGATCGACACACATGAGGAGTCCTTGTGTTCAGATCGAACACACATGAGGAGTCCTCGTGTTCAGATCGACACACATGAGGAGTCCTCGTGTTCAGATTGCGAACACACATGAGGAGTCCTCGTTTTCAGATCGACACACATGAGGAGTCCTCGTGTTCAAATCGACACACATGAGGAGTCCTCGTTTTCAGATCGACACACATGAGGACACCTCGTGTTCAGATCGACACACATGAGTCTTCGTGTTCAGATCGACACACATGAGGAGTCCTCGTGTTCAGATCGACACACATGAGTCCTCGTGTTCAGATCGACACACATGAGGAGTCCTTGTTTTCAGATTGACACACATGAGGAGTCCTCGTGTTCAGATTGACACACATGAGGAGTCCTCGTGTTCAGATCGACACACATGAGGAGTCCTCGCGTTCAGATCGACACACATGAGGAGTCCTCGTGTTCAGATCGACACACATGAGGAGTCCTCGTGTTCAGATCGACACACATGAGGAGTCCTCGTTTTCAGATCGACACACATGAGGAGTCCTCGTGTTCAGATCGACACACATGAGGAGTCCTCGTGTTCAGATCGACACACATGAGGAGTCCTCGTGTTCAGATCGACACACATGAGGAGTCCCTCGTGTTCAGATCGACACACATGAGGAGTCCTCGTGTTCAGATCGACACACATGAGGAGTCCTCGTGTTCAGATCGACACACATGAGGAGTCCTCGTGTTCAGATCGACACACATGAGGAGTCCTCGTTTTCAGATCGACACACATGAGGAGTCCTCGTGTTCAGATCGACACACATGAGGAGTCCTCGTGTTCAGATCGACACACATGAGTCTTCGTGTTCAGATCGACACACATGAGGAGTCCTCGTGTTCAGATCGACACACATGAGTCTTCGTGTTCAGATCGACACACATGAGGAGTCCTCGTGTTCAGATCGACACACATGAGTCTTCGTGTTCAGATCAACACACATGAGGAGTCCTCGTGTTCAGATCGACACACATGAGGAGTCCTCGTTTTCAGATCGACACACATGAGGAGTCCTCGTGTTCAGATCGACACACATGAGGAGTCCTCGTGTTCAGATCGACACACATGAGTCTTCGTGTTCAGATCGACACACATGAGGAGTCCTCGTGTTCAGATCGACACACATGAGTCTTCGTGTTCAGATCAACACACATGAGGAGTCCTCGTTTTCAGATCGACACACATGAGGAGTCCTCGTGTTCAGATCGACACACATGAGAAGTCCTGGTGTTCAGATCGACACACATGAGGAGTCCTCGTGTTCAGATCGACACACATGAGGAGTCCTCGTGTTCAGATCGACACACATGAGTCTTCGTGTTCAGATCGACACACATGAGGAGTCCTCGTGTTCAGATCGACACACATGATTCCTCGTGTTCAGATCGACACACATGAGGAGTCCTCGTGTTCAGATCGACACACA
>CM070824.1:48226901-48234401 GCA_036326025.1 Chrosomus eos | reverse complement strand
ACGAATACGATCTCCGTCCACTCCAGCGTTTTAGCTGCGTATCAGAATCGATCTCTGTCCACACTAAAACAACTGAAAACGCGGATCACGTGACCATTCACCTACACTGGGCATGCGCGTGCCGGTGTAAACACAACACAACTTCATTGATAAAATTATCCATGAACCATGCGCTGGTTCTTCACGGCTTAACCCAAAACCGACGCTGTACGGTCGATACCGGCGCTGCACACGGCACGGGAATTGTCACAGATCGCTGGAATAATAGCTTGCCTCCGGCGCATGTTGGCAGAGTTAACGTTACAGCATCAGGTAAGGATACGCCATGACGACACCCAATCAGAGAGCCGAGCGCGAGCGTCTGCGTCATCGTTACTAAACTCCTCCGTTTTGACCCGTCTACACTAAAACGCCCTCTGGAGATTCAAAACGCAAAACGGGTCTGCAGCGTGTCTAAACTTCTCCGTTTTAGGTCTTCGTTTTTGCCGTTTTAGTCTGGACGCGAGGAGCAAACGTAGCAAAAGGTCTCCGTTTCTAAACGAAAACGTAGTAGTGTGGATGGGGCCTTAGAGACTATCCTTTCGTGTCAATCCATCGCAAGTGCTCAAAAAAAATTTTTTTTACATGGTTTATAAGCGGTTGTCCTTGAGTCATGCCACAATACTTGTTCTGGGTTATATGGAATTATACGTTTGCAGAAACTTGTTCTGGGTTATACGTTTGCAGAAACCTCAGCATCGGCTCACGATGGTTAGAGCTCCTCGATCTCTAGAGCGACATTAAAGGTACAAAGACTCTAAAGACTTTACACATTAGACTTAGAACTAAGTCCTTTGGATCACTCAAAGTTTAATCTCAGCAGGATTCGAGTCTCAGCCATAGTGGTTTTTAGGAACTAGAGAAGAACATGCAGAACGTTTCAGCTTTGAGACTTTATAGGCCGTGAGATTGTGCAATTCCCCTGATTTAGAAATCTGGGGAAAAACACTTTATTCACGTGCTTTGAGGACGAACATGTGTAATATAAGCATAACAAATGAACAACCCTAACTGTATAAAAGTATATTGCAGTAATTATGTTTATGATTTAAATACCATAGTTTGTGCTAATGAAGTCTAAAACGGTGGATTCCAATCCGGGGCCCGAGGACACACCTGATTATTTAAATTGAGTTATATTAAAATATATATAAAAAGACAACATTAATGATGTACTGACGTCATTAGTGATGTCATAAAACATTTTAATAATTTTAAGACTTATATTATTAGGTTGTCCAGCTTATATATGTTCCAGTTTGTGCTGTGGTTAAACCGAGTAAAATAAGCATTTAAAAACTGGTAGATTTATCATTTCATACGTCAGATCTCAGAGGCACACATCTGGACACGAGCTTCAGGGGTCCGCAAAACATTTTCTTGGTTCCAATGTCATGAAACGTCAGGTGTATTTGTATTAAACTTCTTGGCAAGACCTCAGACATCTATCTGTTGATTTGCAGATACTTTTCATCCACAGCAACTTCACACACACACACACACACACACACACACACACACACACACACACACACACACACACACACACACACACACACACACACACACACACACACACACACACACACACACACACACACACACACACACACATACACACACACACACACACAACACACACACACACACACCAGGCTGGAGAGTTCAGGTGATCGTCTTCATGGATCCACACTTCCAGGCCTTCTCCCGGCTGTCCACACAGCAAACGTACATCTATGGGTTTAGAAAAGTAAAATTCTCCTGTACTTTATATGGATGGCACATGCAGACCTGAGTGAACGCTGTGGGTTGTGAACGAGTAGATTAAAGTGCATAGCTCTTCACAGCTCCATCACTCCTACACCGCTGTACAAGCGCTTCATGAGACGCACACAGGCTTCCACATACAGGAATATGAAAGTGCCGCTTTATGCAGCTGAAGGATTCCGCAGTATGACAAGGTCTTCCACATATCTGTGCTGTCATGAATGTCTGCATGTTGTAAATCTGGCCAGTGTATGACTAGTGTGAATGTTCCAGAGAAGAGAGGCACTGAGTGAATGCGGACAGCAGAAGCTCTTGGTAAAACAGACGTGCAGCGTCTCTGTGGAGAATAGCCCTCTCTCTTTTCTTCTTCGGATGAGCTGAAGGAAAATCGATAGACTCTGGTGTAATGCCTGCAATGGCACTGGTAATCCGGAGTTTGCATTAATCTTTCACACACTCAGAGAGCATCCGTCTGCTTCTGACTCCCTCCCAAACAGAATAGCCAATCACTCAACTCAAGTCATTACCAAAACATTTTCTGTGTGAAATCATGAACACAGTCTCCCTAGCATGACATATATCCCTGACTAAAGAAGAAATGAATGGAAAGTTACTGGATTTTAGCATGAGAGCCGTTGGGTCACCAGGAGATAAGAGCGCTTACACTGATGTAAAAGCTGGACCTCCTCCCTACACACTGAACATAATCTCTCAACTTATGAGGAATTCACTGTTTATGGCACAGTTTCCATGTTTTCGTTCCATGACATTAGAGGAGCGTAAATCAGCCGTACGACGGCTCTGACTGGTACGGGAAGAGAAGCTGCTCTGAGAAACACCCACATTCTCTAGCAGATGTGCTTTATAACCCCCCACCATCACAGCACACTGACACCACATCTCTCTCTCTCTCTCTCTCTCTCTCTCTCTCTCTCTCTCTCTCTCTCTCTCTCTCTCTCTCTCTCTCTCTGTGTTTCTCTCTTTCTCTCTTTCTCTCTCAAGATTCAAGATTCAAGATTCAAATAGCTTTATTGGCATGGTGAAAGAAATCTTTACATTGCCAAAGCATTCACAACACAACACTATACAATAAAAATAAATAAATAAATAAAAGTAGAAAAAAAAAGTAGTTTTTTTTTTTTACATGAAAAGTAGAATAAATTTTCTAATAGTTATAACAGTGTCTCTAGTCTTGTAGTTGGTAGCTCTGTCCTGCAGGAGGCTCTTTCTTCGTGACAGGACCTCACGTACCTGGCTGCCAGGTTTGAGCTCGCTGGGCTTTCTCCGAGCAGGAGTGGGAGTTTGTCCATATTAGATTTCTGATGGAAGTCTTTCTGGTAGGTTGTAAAAAGGGGATAGAAAGAGTCTCTAATGTGTGTATATTTGGGGCAGGATGTCAAAAAGTGTAGTTCTGTCTCCACTTGGTTCTCTGAGCAGTGAGGGCACAGTCGCTCTTCCTTCGGCAGCCAGGTCTGTCTGTGTCGGCCTGTCTTGATGCTCAGACCGTGTTCACTGAGTCTGTACATGCTCAGGACTTTCCTCAGTTTAGGGTCGCTCACTTTACTCAGGTATCCTGCCAATTCATATTTTCTGTTTAGGGCCAAATAGCATTCCAGTTTACTCTGTTTGGCTGTTGCGTCTGTCCAATGTTTGAGGTATTTCTCTTTTTGTGTTTTAATTATTTGGTTTGGTGTGGCTCTGTCTTTATTGTCAGTCTGTGACGTCAGCTCTAAGACTAATCGGCCGAGGGCGTTCTTCTCCGGCTTCAGCTCTCGGTAGGACAGGGCTTTGTGATGGAGGGTCTGTTCATCACTGTTTTTTAAGTGGGCATGGAATTTAATGGCTCTTTTTTGAATCGTAAATACAAGGGGGTATAATCCTAATTCTGCTCTACAGGCATTATTTGGGGTTTTGCGCTGAACTCGTAGCAAGATTTTGCACAGCTCGGTCTGCAAAGTCTCTATTGGGTGTTTGTCCCATTTAGTGAACTCTTGGTCTGTGAGTGGACCCCAGACTTCACACCCGTACAGCGCGATGGGCTCTATTACTGTTTTGATGATTTTTAGCCAGATTCTGATTGGGATGTCAATTTGGATATTTCTCTTAATAGCATAGAAAGCTCTCCGTGCCTTGTCTCTCAAATCGTTAACAGCTTTTTTAAAATTTCCTGTGTTGCTAATGTTTATGCCAAGGTAAGTGTAGTCCTGCGTGTGTTCGATGAGCATGTTGTTCAATTTAAAACTATGATGTTGGTCTTGGCGGCTGGGTCTTTTTTGGAAAATCATTATTTTAGTCTTTTTGGGGTTAACTGACAGGGCCCATGACTGACAGAAGCTGTGCAGGAGGTCTAGATGCTGCTGTAGACCCTCTTTAGTGGGAGACAGCAGCACCAGATCATCAGCAAACAGAAGGCATCTGACTTCGGTGTCCAGTAGAGTAAGGCCAGGTGCTGCAGACTGATCCAGAGCCCTCGCTAGCTCATTTATATAGATATTGAACAGCGTAGGACTTAAGCTGCAGCCCTGTCTCACTCCACGACTCTGAGGGAGGAATTCTGTGTGTTTGTTACCAATTTTAACTGCAAATTTGTTGTTTGTGTACATTGATTTGATGATGTCATATGTTTTTCCTCCAATGCCGCACTGGATTAATTGAAGAAAAAGACCTTCATGCCAAATGGAGTCAAAAGCTTTTTTGAAGTCCACAAAGCATGAGAAAATTTTAGTTTTGTTTTCATTAATTTGCTTATCGACTAAGGTATGGAGAGTGTATATATGGTCTGATGTGCGATATTTTGGTTGGAAGCCAATTTGACACTTGCTCAGGACATTTGTGTCTCTGAGAAAATGGGCTAGTCTGCTGTTTAGGACGTTGCAGAAGAGTTTGCCTAGGTTGCTGTTTACACATATACCACGGTAGTTATTAGGGTCAAATCTGTCTCCGTTTTTATGTATTGGGGTAATAAGTCCTTTGTTCCAAATGTTGGGGAATATACCTAAACTCAGGATGATATTGAAGAGCTTGAGAATGGCTAATTTGAATTTGTGGTCTGTGTATTTAATCATTTCATTCAGGATGCCATCGACACCACAGGCTTTTTGCAATTTCAGGGTTTGGATTTTGTCTAATAGTTCGGTTAGTGTTATTGGGGAGTCTAATGGGTTCTGGTAGTCTTTGATGGTTGATTCTAAAACCCTTAGTTTGTCATAAAGGGCATTTTGTTCCTGATTTTTGTTTACATTATTAAAGAGGTTGGAGAAGTGGTTAATCCAAACATTTCCATTCTGGATAGCTAGTTCTTGATGGTAGGATTTGTTTAGTGTGTTCCAATGTTTCCAGAACTGGTCGGATTCTAAGGATTCTTCAATTTCCCTGAGTTGACTCTTTGTGTTTTGTTCTTTTTTCTTTCTTAAAGTATTCCTATATTGTTTAAGTTTTTCGTGATAGAGATGACGGATGTTCTCATTGTCAGCATCTCTGTGTTTCTGGTTGGATAGGATTCTTAATTCTTTCCTAAGTTTTTTGCAGTCGTTGTCAAACCATTTCTCAGTGGCATGTGGTCTTTTTGGTTTTCTTTTTGTGTTTTTTTAAGTTGGATAATGTTGCTGATACCTCAAATATTCTGTTCAGCTTGTCTACTGCTAGGTTTGTACCTTCACTATTGTGCGGGAAAGGAGTGGCAAGGAATTTATCTAATAGGGCTTGAATTTTCGGTTGACTAATTGTACTTAGATATATATCTTTACTGTTTTGTTTCCATCTATACATGTTTCTAAGTGAGTGGAGCTGGGTTTGTTTAGATGCTTCTTGGTTGGGCATTGCTCTGTTTAAGTATAGGGTTATTTTACTGTGGTCTGACAGGGGGGTTAGTGGGCTGACTGTGAACGCTCTGAGGGAGCTTGGGTTAAGGTGAGTCAGAAAATAGTCGACTGTACTGCTACCGAAAGATGAGCTATAGGTGTATCTACCGTAGGAGTCTCCTCGAAGCCTGCCGTTGACTAGGAACAGACCTAGTGTGCGACACAGATGAAGAAGATGTGTTCCGCTTTTGTTTGTTGTTTTGTCATAGTTGTGTCTCTGTGCTTGTATGGGTGTGGGGAGGACGTCTCCTCCAGGCAGGTGTTTGTCCCCCTGAGGGTTCAGTGTGTCCAGTTCTTCACCTGTTCTGGCATTCAGGTCTCCACAGAGCAGCACGCTTCCCTGTGACTGGAAGTAATTAATGTCTACTTCAAGAATGGAGAAACTGTCTTCATTAAAATATGGAGACTCTGCTGGAGGGATATAAGTGGCACACAGGAAGATGTTTTTCTCTGTTGCGGTGACTGTCTTATTAATTTCTAACCATGTGTAGAATTGTCCTGTTTTAGCTACTTTGATGGCATGGGCAAGATTTGATCTGTACCAGATAAGCATTCCTCCTGAGTCTCTTCCTTGTGTCACTCCAGGCAGTTTAACGGATGGGATGATGAGTTCTCTGTAGCCTTCGGGGCAGCCGGTGGGGCCATCTCCTCTGCTCCATGTCTCCTGCAGGATGATGATGTCTGAGTTTTTGATTTCTGAGTTGAAATCTGGGTTTCTGCTTTTGAGGCCAAAGGTAGATGATCTCAGGCCTTGAATGTTCCAACATGAAATGATAAAGGCTTTGTTATCCATGGGGTTTTAGTTTGGGAGATAAGTTTTGACCTATGACAGTAGGTGTGAGCAGATGAGGTTGAGCATCTGACGGATGTCTCTTAGCTCTGTTGATGTGGCTTGCACTGGTGCTGTTGTGGATGTTCTGCTCACTATCTGAGCGTAGCTGTGTCTGCCCGGGGCCTGCGGGGTATGAGGAGGGCAGGGGGTCGGCAGGAGGGGCTTTGGCCTGGCCTGATGCACTGGATGTGAGGTATTAGAGGCTGGAAGAAGATGCTCAAGTGTTGGCTGGGGTGGTCTCAGCATGTGAGAGTGCTGTCGTCTTGATGGAAATCTTCTGGGTGTTCTCTCTGTGGGTACACTGTGCTTTCTTACAGGTCTGGCTGGAGGTTGTTGGGCTCTGTTGCTCCTGGGGGTGCTGTTGTGATGCCGACTCAGGGCCACATCTTTTAGGGTCCTGGCAAAGACAGGAACAGCTGTCTTGTAAAGATGGACATGGTCGTAGAGGCATGTGGGGTCCAGGGTGGGGTGGTGTGCCAGGTGTACATTGGGTTTCAGTGCACAAGAACGGGAGAGGTGGGCCTTCACCCGCTGGATAGTGTCAGGGTGGAAGTCTTTTCGGGGCAGCAGTGTGGAGATGATAATTTTAGCATTTGGGAAGGTGGTTGAGGCCTTTTCAATCACTGTTTGTAGTGATGTAGCCACCCTCTCCTGTTGGGCTCTCAGATCGTTTGTGCCGGTGTGGATTATTACATGGCTTGGGGATCCCAGGTTGTCAACACTTAGCCATTTGAGTGTGCTCTGAGTGTTCGGACACCAGAGTTTGGCCACTCTGTGTTTGGGAAAAAGCTTCTTTTCATCTATAAATTTCCCATTTGAATCAATTAAAATAGCGATTTCCGGTCGTAGTGTTCCTTCTGTCGGTGTGGAGGGGTCTTCTGAGTGTGGGGCTGGTTGTGAGGTGAGGAAAGGGTCTGATGGGAGAGGAGGATTCTGGCTGTGCTGAATCTCTGTTGTTTGAGAGTTGTGATCAGGGTGAAGAGTGTCCTGCTCCACCGGTTC
>CM070824.1:48206901-48221901 GCA_036326025.1 Chrosomus eos | reverse complement strand
TCTCTTATAGCAACAAATGAATCAAGTTTTTCATCATGAAGACTACACTGCACTGTCTGATGTGATGCTGTAGTAGACGTTTGCATAGTTATAATTTTGTCCCTGATATTATCGATCTTATAAGTGAAGAAGTTCATAAAGTCATTACTGCTGTGTTTCTTGGAAACATCTGAGCTTGAAGCATTGTAGCCAATCACAGTCATGATTAGTGTCTAGTGTCTAATGTCTAGGGAACGCAATAGATTTTACTTGTTTTGAGGGTCTGTTTATGTAAAGGAATTAAACAAATAAAGGATTAAAATGGATTTAAGGGAATAAAGAAAAAGAAATAAGAACGGTAAAAGAATTTCTAGGTCTGACTGTAGTATGAATCAATTTAAACTATTTTAAAATATACACACATTAACTGTTTTTCGTGTATAATAAAAAATGCCTAAAGTGGCCTCGTCTCCATGTGGCCTAAAGAGGCCTCGTCTCCATGTGGCCTAAAGAGGCCTCGTCTCCATGTGGCCTAAAGCGGCCTCTTCTCCCTGCGGCCTAAAGAGGCCTCGTCTCCATGCGGCCTAAAGAGGCCTCGTCTCCATGTGGCCTAAAGAGGCCTCGTCTCCATGTGGCCTAAAGAGGCCTCATCTCCATGTGGCCTAAAGAGGCCTCTTCTCCATGTGGCCTAAAGCGGTCTCGTCTCCATGTGGCCTAAAGAGGCCTTGTCTCCATGTGGCCTAAAGAGGCCTTGTCTCCATGTGGCCTAAAGAGGCCTCTTCTCCATGTGGCCTAAAGCGGTTTCGTCTCCATGTGGCCTAAAGCGGTCTCGTCTCCATGTGGCCTAAAGAGGCCTCTTCTCCATGTGGCCTAAAGCGGTCTCGTCTCCATGTGGCCTAAAGAGGCCTTGTCTCCATGTGGCCTAAAGAGGCCTCGTCTCCATGTGGCCTAAAGAGGCCTTGTCTCCATGTGGCCTAAAGAGGCCTCTTCTCCATGTGGCCTAAAGCGGTCTCGTCTCCATGTGGCCTAAAGAGGCCTTGTCTCCATGTGGCCTAAAGAGGCCTCGTCTCCATGTGGCCTAAAGAGGCCTCTTCTCCATGTGGCCTAAAGCGGTCTCATCTCCATGTGGCCTAAAGCGGTCTCGTCTCCATGTGGCCTAAAGAGGCCTCTTCTCCATGTGGCCTAAAGCGGTCTCGTCTCCATGTGGCCTAAAGAGGCCTCGTCTCCATGTGGCCTAAAGCGGTCTCGTCTCCATGTGGCCTAAAGAGGCCTCGTCTCCATGTGGCCTAAAGAGGCCTCGTCTCCATGTGGCCTAAAGAGGCCTCGTCTCCATGTGGCCTAAAGAGGCCTCTTCTCCATGTGGCCTAAAGCGGTCTCGTCTCCATGTGGCCTAAAGAGGCCTTGTCTCCATGTGGCCTAAAGAGGCCTTGTCTCCATGTGGCCTAAAGAGGCCTCTTCTCCATGTGGCCTAAAGCGGTCTCGTCTCCATGTGGCCTAAAGCGGTCTCGTCTCCATGTGGCCTAAAGAGGCCTCTTCTCCATGTGGCCTAAAGCGGTCTCGTCTCCATGTGGCCTAAAGAGGCCTATTCTCCATGTGGCCTAAAGCGGTCTCGTCTCCATGTGGCCTAAAGAGGCCTCGTCTCCATGTGGCCTAAAGCGGTCTCGTCTCCATGTGGCCTAAAGAGGCCTCGTCTCCATGTGGCCAAAAGAGGCCTCGTCTCCATGTGGCCTAAAGAGGCCTCTTCTCCATGTGGCCTAAAGCGGTCTCGTCTCCATGTGGCCTAAAGAGGCCTTGTCTCCATGTGGCCTAAAGAGGCCTCGTCTCCATGTGGCCTAAAGAGGCCTCTTCTCCATGTGGCCTAAAGTGGTCTCGTCTCCATGTGGCCTAAAGCGGTCTCGTCTCCATGTGGCCTAAAGAGGCCTCTTCTCCATGTGGCCTAAAGCGGTCTCGTCTCCATGTGGCCTAAAGAGGCCTTGTCTCCATGTGGCCTAAAGAGGCCTCGTCTCCATGTGGCCTAAAGAGGCCTCCTCCATGCGGCCTAAAGAGGCCTCATCTCCATGTGGCCTAAAGCGGCCTCGTCTCCATGTGGCCTAAAGAGGCCTCTTCTCCATGTGGCCTAAAGAGGCCTCGTCTCCATGTGGCCTAAAGAGGCCCGTCTCCATGCAGCCTAAAGAGGCCTCGTCTCCATGTGGCCTAAAGAGGCCTCGTCTCCATGTGGCCTAAAGAGGCCTCGTCTCCATGTGGCCTAAAGAGGCCTCGTCTCCATGTGGCCTAAAGAGGCCTCGTCTCCATGTGGCCTAAAGAGGCCTCGTCTCCATGCTCCTTGCTCCATATATATATTTTTCCCTCTCCTATGTTTTAGGAACCGCAAGATACACTACTGATTTTACTACTCACTACTGGGTATATTACCTCTTTTAATTATTTGGGGGTAGGCTCCGTCCCGGTGGGATTCATTTTCCTACCAATTTTTGGGGGTCGGCTGCGCCCCTGCCTTCATCTTCAGGCAGGATATGCAGAGTCCGCTACCCTCCAAATGTGAACTACGGGCAGAGGTGGAAAGTAACGAATTACATTTACTCGCGTTACTGTAATTGAGTAGTTTTTTTGTGTACTTCTACTTTTTTAAGTAGTTTTTAAAATCTGTAATTTTACTTTTACTTAAGTATGTTTTGTTTGAAGTATTGTAATTCACTACATTTTAAAACATATCCGTTACTGAGTAAAAAAAAAAATGCTTTGGGTGAAAACATCGCGCTCCGGAAACTACAGCATTGATTGATTGAAGGGCGGGAGAACAGACGCGCTAAAATCACAAAACAATATGGAGACGGTCACGGACAAGACAGACAGTGATGCAGACCCAGCTGAACGCGAAATGCTGTCGAAATCTCACTCGCACACATACCGGTATGTGAAGCCCTGGTCAGGGAATACTTTGGATATAGAAAAAAATGGAATTGACAGTATAATGCAGATGTCACGTAAAACACGAAAAGTAGTATGGATGAATAAATCGAAAGTAAAGATGTACAATAAATAAAATCGCGACATGATCTGTGAATATTAAAGCAGAAAAGACTGCTATGTAGCTATATAATCTGCTTGTTCTGCGTGTCTCTGTGTAAATGAGCTGTGCTGTTTCGTCTACTAGCTACTAGCCTACATACTCAAGTACGTGACGCGCTCATGCTGCTTTCAGCATCTCACAAACAATATGAGTACATGAATACATGAACATTTCCAGAGCTGCTCTGAGAACGCCTAATAAGCATTTTCATAATTTTATTTGAATGGAAAAACCATTGTCAAATACACTCTGAAGCAGGACTTAACCCGTCAAAATAAAAGTTCGATTTACTAGCAGAAATTATCAAAGAAATATATTACTAATTTAGGCCTACAATAGAATGTACTTCTCATAATAATTAACATTAGCAGTATTAACAACAACAATAATAAGGAATATATATTGTTTATGCATGGTTTAATTGAGTAAATCTGTTTTGCAGCACTTTGCCAAAAACTAAAATGATAAAACACGTTTGCTAAACTTTTATTTGATTATCACCGTTTTTGATAATAGCTATATTTGTATTAAATCATAAAAAGAAAAACAATCTGAATAAAAAACATTTAAATAGAACTCAAGTTGTTAATCTAATTCCTAATCAATTATTGAAATTAGTTGATTAGATATGTTTTATTGAACAAATGTTTCACTTATTTAACTGTTATTTTAACTGATGGTAATAATAACCATAATTTAACAATACAATATAAACCGTGATATTTTCTGAGACGGTTATGTGAAACTCTCATACCGTTACAGCCCTGCAAAGGAGATTCCCCACACCCCCGCTGTTAAAGTTACTCAGCAACTTTTACTCTGAGTAAATTTTAAATGAGCTACTTTTTACTTTTACTTGAGTAGATTTTTAGACCAGTACTTTTACTTGTAATTAAGTAAAATTTTATTGAAGTAATAGTACTTTTACTTGAGTAGAAAATTTTAGTACTCTTTCCACCTCTGACTACGGGGGCCTGCGCCAAAGAACTTCACCATCAAATAATTTTGTTTTTATTTTCTGGTCTATTAATTAATGAATGCCATTGTGATATCATCTTGCCTTCCAAGTCTTTCTGGTAGAAATGGGGTTCAGGGCGGTTATCTGTCGTTGTTTGAACGGGACCGTTTGTCTTCGATCTCTACAGTACGTCAAGTCTGACACTTTCTGCTTCCCGTAGTGACGCTTGTTTATCGCAGATTAAGTGGATTCGAAATTTGAATTTTACATTTTACGTTTAGCACCCAAAAATACTCTATTTTGTTATGTGCTCCACACAGTGCCTGTATGTACAAATTTCAAGATAGGAGTATATTATTAAAATGCTCAGTGAATTATAAACAGTAGATAGTGTCATTCTTGTTTTGTAAAGAAATTTTACAAAAGAAAACATTGTTTAATGCTCCTTTTGGTGGTGTTTTTAGCTCATTGTTTTATGATTGATAAAGTGAGTTTGTTGGGGGAAACCTTTGCTAGTGTTCTGGAAGAATGCTGTAGATTTGAGACATGAATGAAGTGTTGTGGTAGATTTAGTGCATTTTGAAACTGATGTGACAAGATGAAAGTTTGGTTAGGAGAACTGTGTGAAGAGTTTTGGAAAAAATGACCTACGTATTGAAAAAATTACAACCAATGATCAACCAAAAATAATGAGCTTAAAATGTCATCCTTAAATGTTGAATGCTGTTGGAAACCCAAATAATTTGTTCGGGAAACAGCCAGTTGGATGTGAGCATGTTGAGGGAACGGGCCGCTTACGTTTGGCAAGTCTGTCTATACTGTCTCTGTGTCGTGAATACATGCATATCGTTTCAGCACTCTAACACTGTGGGTTCACCATTAAAGCTCAGGACTGCCATAATCAAAGGAAAGAGATTAATCCAAGTGCTCAGGAATGTGTGTGCGCGCATGTGTGTGTGTGTGTGTGTGTGTGTGTGTGTGTGTGTGTGTGTGTGTGTGTGTGTGTGTGTGTGTGTGTGTGTGTGTGTGTGTGTGTGTGTGTGTGTGTGTGTGTGTGTGTGTGTGTGTGTGTGTGTGTGTGTGTGTGTGTGTGTGTGTGTGTGTGTGTGTGTGTGTGTGTGTGTGTGTGTTACAGGCTGCTGGCAGGACAATAATTGGAGGCATGCAGATACTCAGAGCTTCTGCTCGGATGGCTTCAGTTCAGACCCACCGGTTCAATCCCTTCATTCCACCTGACTGGTGAGCAAACAGCTGCCTTTTGTTGCCCCAGTGTGTCTTCATTGCTCTTATTAGGGATGCGCTCTGACCAGCATGTCATATATACTACATCACAGGAGATCAGCCAGTCACATGACATCCTCATCTCACAGGCTGCTGTCAGGGTTGGAAAGGTGAGATTTGGCCAAACCAGAAGTTTTTATGCTTCACTTTTTTTTCTTCTTTTTTTTTTTTTTTTGCAGTGTGGGATGTGACTTGAATGTGTAAAAATAAAAAATGCTAGAGTTTGGAGCAGCTTTTGTACTCTTGTTTTATTTTCTTTATGGGTTTTATTGTTTCTGCTTGAATGTGGCTAGCTAATCTTTCATTTGAAAGTCACGTGTCTAGTATCTGTAAAACCGCATTTTTCCATCTTAAAAATATATCTAAATTACGTCATATGCTCTCACTGACAAATGCGGAACAATTAGTTCATGCGTTCATGACCTCAAGGCTAGATTATTGTAATGCTCTACTGGGTGGTTGCCCTGCACGCTTATTAAACAAACTACAGCTAGTTCAAAATGCAGCCGCTAGAGTTCTTACCAGAACCAGGAAGTATGACCATATTAGCCCGGTTCTGTCAACACTGCATTGGCTGCCTATTAAACATCGTATAAATTTTAAAATATTGCTGATTACTTACAAAGCACTAAATGGTTTAGCTCCCCAGTACTTGAGCGAGCTCTTAACGCATTATAGTCCTTCACGTCTATTGCGATCTCAAAATTCTGGCCAGTTGATAATACCTAGAATATCAAAATCGACTGCTGGCGGTAGATCCTTTTCCTATTTAGCACCAAAACTTTGGAACAATCTTCCTAACACGGTCCGGGAAGCAGATACAGTCTGTCAGTTTAAATCTAGACTAAAAACACATCTCTTTGGCTTAGCATACACATAACACATTATAGATTTCTATAATTCAATGTTAGGCTGCATAGATTAGATCAGCCGGAACCGGGAACACTTCCCATAATTCCTGATGTACTTTGTACATCATAAGAAGGATGGCGTCTACGCTAATATTAGTCTCTCTGTTTATCCCGAGGTTTACTGCGGACCGCCGGATCCAGGGCATATCCAGATCTGATGAAGGACCATCACATGGACACGTCGACACGCATTATCAGGGCTGTGAAGGTCCATGGACACCTCACCACTCATCTCCTCACCGGCCGGATGACCCAACCCAACCAGATGAACTGGATAATATTGTGAAAGTTCTGATCCCATCTGACTCCTGGCATTATGCTGCCTAACTCATAATCATACACTGTTCATTCGTTGGCCAAAGGAGGACTGGCCCCCCGACTGAGCCTGGGTTCTCCCAAGGTTTTTTTTCTCCATTCTGTCACCTGATGGAGTTTTGGTTCCTTGCCACTGTTGCCTTCGCCTTTTGGCTTGCTTAGTTGGGGACATTTAATTTTCAATTGAACAATACTATTACAACATTGTTTTCCTGTTATCTCTGTAAAGCTGCTTTGAAACAATTTGTATTGTAAAAAGCGCTATATAAATAAAGGTGACTTGACTTGACTTGACTTCAATTTACATTGATGGTTCGTCCTTTGAACTGTAATGCTGCCGTGTTCGACAGCAGCTGTTGCTGTACATGTACCGTTGGTATGATTTCTATCTGATTTTTTTGCACGTTTATAATATTTCCGGCCCTTAATCTGCACGTTTGTAATATTACCGGCCCTTAATCTGCACGTTTATAATATTACAGGACCTTAATCTGCACGTTTATAATATTTCCGGCCCTTAATCTGCACGTTTGTAATATTACCGGCCCTTAATCTGCACGTTTATAATATTACCGGCCCTTAATCTGCACGTTTATAATATTACCGGCCCTTAATCTGCACGTTTGTAATATTACCGGCCCTTAATCTGCACGTTTATAATATTACCGGCCCTTAATCTGTACGTTTACACACACGCCACGACATTTGATTCTTCAAGTGACAACAGTGAGCAGTTCTAACGCAATAGAGACCAGGAAGTTCCGGGAGTCTCCCGCATATTGATAGCGTCTCCCTGATGCCCACAAATTAGTTCCAATCTCTCGGAATCTAGAGTGCGCGCATGTGAGACAGAACATACTGCGCGCATAACATACATAGTGCGAGAGAGGGAGAGAGCGAGAGACCTTGCGAATAGTCTGAACAAGTGTTCGGCTGTGGGGCCGCTTCAGTGAATCGTCAAGTCCTGCTGCTTTATTTTTCGTTCTTCAGGTTTCGTGACAGGAAAACCACAACAAACCACAAGGAAAACTACAACTACATTTGGATTATTAGAAATAAAGTGACTCTGCAGAGTTTTGCATTCAAAGGCATGTGAAGGGAACCATTGACACAGAGAAGAAAGAGTTAAAACTCATCACGTGTGCTCGTGACCGCTACTGAACATCTGAACACAAACACGGATCAAATGCACATCGACGGATCTTCTGTCTGCTCTCCAAAATGTAATCAAATGTATATTTCTGCAAGCATGTTTAAACTGGTTAATTGTGTCTAAGGCAGGCAAAGGCATCTTTCAAGTCGAGTGCGCAATACACACACATTACCGCGGGTGTTCATTTTATAAAACTGTGGACAAGCTTATTTAATGTACCCTATAAATTAATGTATATGTCCAAAAACCGGATAATGTTATACTTTGTAGTAGTGCTATGATCGTGGCGTAATAATCTGTTTGGTTGTAAAATGTATTACCTGAATGAAATGAAATCGGATGTATCGTCCTGTGGAATGATCACAGACAGCTGAACGAAGATGTTCAACTAATAAAGATCTTCATCGCTGGCAAAAATATGATGCATCTTCAGATTTGCTTTCACTAGACTGTAACTTACTGTAGGTCCATGGCCACTTCATCCAACGCTCTTGATGTTCTTAAATCTTCCTGTTACTCCGAGTCGAGTGTGAACAAACCGCTTCAGATTCAGTGCGTGAGGAACTGAACAGATTCAAACTGATTTGCGAACCAATTTAAACAGATCTGCCAACTTGTTTGATGAAGTCTTTGAACAGAATCGACAGTGATTCATTTGTGAATTGAGCATCGCTCATGCCCATAAAAAGATACAGCGCGCTTGGAATAAACTACGCATTTAACAACATGTATTGCACTAAAATAAAGTAGCTAACGAGAGGAACGTCGCCCAATGTAACGAAGTAAAAGTACAGTTTTTCATCAGAAATGTACTCGAGTTAAAGTAAAAGTAGCCTACCCACATTTAGTACAAGTTTACAAGTACAATTTCTCAAAAAAATACTCAAGTAAATGTAACGAAGTAAATGTACCTTGCGCTGGAAGGTTGTTTTTTTCTCCAGAAGCCCTTGAACACAGGACTCGCGTAATATAGTAAATTATTTAAGCAAAGATTAATGTGTTTATAGTTCATACACCATATGCACTCCTGTAACTTTCAGCAGAAAAAAAAAAGTGTACCTCACACCGCGTAGGCATCTCATTAACGTGATATTGCGTGATGCGGTTATCCTCACACCCCTAACAATAACATGCAAATAGAAACGTTTTGACTGATGAAACATGAAGACAAACACATTATTGCGATGATATATCTGTGTTCTTCAAGCCATCTCAGGTATTTTGATAAGAATTATGTATATCTATAATACAATGCTAATCAAAATAGCCTGCATCATACAATTTTATAAATAATATATTTTCTGTCTCACTCTGTATTAAGAAGCAACACGGAACTACAGAAGTTATTTCAAACACGACTGGTAAGTAAAACGTGATTTTAATCGTTGATGATTTTGACGGTATGCCAAGGCTTAGCAAACATACTAGCTATCCCTGTTGCCAAGAGCGATTGTTTTGCTTCAGACCTGTCTGTGATTGGCTGAAGCGCTTCAGACCTGTCTGTGATTGGCTGAAGTGCTTCAGACCTGTCTGTTATTGGCTGAAGCGCTTCAGACCTGTCTGTTATTGGCTGAAGCGCTTCAGACCTGTCTGTGATTGGCTGAAGCTCTTCAGACCTGTCTGTTATTGGCTGAAGCGCTTCAGACCTGTCTGTGATTGGCTGAAGCACTTCAGACCTGTCTGTTATTGGCTGAAGCGCTTCAGACCTGTCTGTGATTGGCTGAAGCGCTTCAGACCTGTCTGTGATTGGCTGAAGCGCTTCAGACCTGTCTGTTATTGGCTGAAGCGCTTCAGACCTGTCTGTTATTGGCTGAAGCGCTTCAGACCTAACTGTGATTGGCTGAAGAGCTTCAGACCTGTCTGTGATTGGCTGAAGCGCTTCAGACCTGTCTGTTATTGGCTGAAGCGCTTCAGACCTGTCTGTTATTGGCTGAAGCGCTTCAGACCTGTCTGTGATTGGCTGAAGCACTTCAGACTTGTCTGTGATTGGCTGAAGCTCTTCAGACCTGTCTGTTATTGGCTGAAGCGCTTCAGACCTGTCTGTGATTGGCTGAAGCGCTTCAGACCTGTCTGTTATTGGCTGAAGCGCTTCAGACCTGTCTGTTATTGGCTGAAGCGCTTCAGACCTATCTGTGATTGGCGGAAGCGCTTCAGACCTGTCTGGGATTGGCTGAAGCGCTTCAGACCTGTCTGTTATTGGCTGAAGCGCTTCAGACCTGTCTATTATTGGCTGAAGCGCTTCAGACCTGTCTGTTATTGGCTGAAGCGCTTCAGACCTGTCTGTGATTGGCTGAAGCGCTTCAGACCTGTCTGTTATTGGCTGAAGCGCTTCAGACCTGTCTGTTATTGGCTGAAGCGCTTCAGACCTGTCTGTTATTGGCTGAAGCGCTTCAGACCTGTCTGTTATTGGCTGAAGCGCTTCAGACCTGTCTGTGATTGGCTGAAGCGCTTCAGACCTGTCTGTTATTGGCTGAAGCGCTTCAGACCTGTCTGTGATTGGCTGAAGCGCTTCAGACCTGTCTGTGATTGGCTGAAGCGCTTCAGACCTGTCTGTGATTGGCTGAAGCGCTTCAGATCTGTCTGTGATTGGCTGAAGCGCTTCAGACCTGTCTGTGATTGGCTGAAGTTCCAGCTTGCCCTGTTGCTCCATCGGCACCTTTGTCAAAGTACTTTGTACTTTTGGTGAGAAATAACTGTAGCAAAGTTGAACTCAAGTAAAAGTAACACAATTTAATTATTCTCAAAATAGTAGAAAAAAATTTAAAAATGTCCTCAAGGACTGTAGCTAAAATATTTGTAATTCATTACTTTCCACCTCTGGGTATGAAATGTTAATGTTCAACTCACAACTCTAACCCAACTGATAAAGACCCTAAAAAAATATATGTTTTTTCCTTGTCCCTCTAAGTTTGGGGGGAAAGAATGCAGGTTACAAATCTCAAAGTGTCCATCCATCCTGAGCCAGACCCACACACAGTGTCCGGGTGGAGCTCCAGCAGGAAGTCCCAGTTCCTGACACGATCAGTCTTGTCACCCAAAGGTCACACATAAACCCAATTTATGGACAAGAGTGTATGCAAAGCAGTGCAATGTACAATGTCCGAGCTGTGTTTTCCTAACGTTACCTCTGGGTGAGGTAAGCATGTTTTCTTTGCTAGAGTTGCAGAGCTGCTCATTGGGAAAGTGTCCAGAAGTGAGGAGGGATAAATCTATGTAGGATGTTATTTGAGAGTAGATATGGATGTAGCGCATGTGAACATTTTATTCATAACTCCAATGCCTTTCACTTTCTACCAGGGCTCTGAACTGGTTCAAAGAATGAAATCATTCTGTTTAATATTTTAATTTGTCAGTCAACCAATCATGAATTCAAATGGTACGGCCAATGCAAATTTGATGATGTCATCATAAGTCGCCATGTGGATGCGCTGACATTAGCTTCTGGATCTCAGGCTGCGTTCCAGTCCACTTTTAGACACGCACTTGCGAACTTCCCTAAGCACTTCCCCTCGGGGGAATCCCTGCCGCCATTTCGAAGTGCGTTCCACTTCGTGAAGTGGACGAGGGAAGTTTATATGGACAGGCACTTGTTCCCTCGATTTAGACCGAGGGAGCGAGTCTACTTCATATGTACACTTCAGGCACCATATGGCCCACAATGCAGTATGATTGTGACGTCACCACAGATCTCGTCTAATCACGACCACAACAAACAACTCTATGATCTATTAATTATATTTTTTTAATGTAAAACAACCCAAACACACCTATATACATTTGAATGCTGCATCAAACAAATTCTTAAAGTGAACATTTTTTAAAATAATAAATCAACTCCATAGCTGATTCCAAGTGATCAAGGGCTTAGGACGTTCCAGTTCAGCCCATTGCAGTTTCCGCCAGTAGTGGGCACTCGTGCAACGTAAGCAATGACGTACATCCGAGTGAACGAGACCGAGGAAAGTTAGCGAGTGAAGGGCATGTCAATTTTGGACTGGAACGAACCCTCAGATCTCAGGATACTTCACTAACCGTTGAAGCGTTACATTTAAGTGAAAATCAGTGTCAGGTTACATCCAGCGTAGAGTGTCTTTTGAAACCAACGAAAAGTATAGGTGATTGTAGAACTGCAACTAGTCAGGAAACTAAAAAAAAATATATTTTTTAGATAATTAAACACAATGTTAACAAAGTTAGTATTGTGGCTTTATGGTCATTACTGCTGTGCTGCTTGGAAACATCTGGGATTGAAGCTTTATTTTTCTTTAGTTTAGCCACTGTTTCAAATAAATACCTAGGGTTTTGTTTATTTTCTTCTAATAGGGTTGAAAATAAGCAGATATAGCAGGTCTTTCTTTACGCAATCGTGCTCTCTTTCCATGAAAAAACTGTAGTTTTGTTTTTTTCCAGTTGGGCTCCATTTTTCTGGCTGCTCTCTTAAGAATATCAACGGCATCTACGTTTTTTTTAAATACAGTCTTTGAAACTTTGCAACTTTATCTGCAGCCAGCACTAACTGTGATAGAAAGTCAGCAAATTCTTTGATAAAGTCTTTATGGTGCCCTGGTGGCCTGTATACAGTAGCCAGCAGAATTCTCAAATGTGATTTATCGTTTACACTATATATTTTTACATTAAGCACCAACACTTCAAACGAATTATATTTGAAAATAGACTTCTTAGTAATTCTGAAGATATTACCCTAAATTACAGCAACTCATCCCCCTTTGCTCATGTTTATAACAGTAATCTTGCGGGGTGGACTCATTTAAAGTCGTTTGGTTTTAGCCAGGTTTCTGTCAAACACAGCACATCTAGGTTATAATCTGAAATCATATCATTAACTATGAGCGCTTTTGAAGTAAGGGATCGAATATTCAGCAACCCTAGCTTTATCATTTGTTCATCCGTATTATATCTGTTTTTTATTTGTTGAACATCAATTCAGTTTTTACCCTTAGATATGTTTAGAAGTTTTTTGTACGTCCTAGTTCGGGGAACAGACACAGTCTCTATATGATGATATTGTGATGAATGCTGGGGATTTGTTTTTCTGTTTGGCCCATCTGAACCTGTCTGGAGTACATTTCGTTGATAGGCTGAAGGCAGGGATAATTGATCTCACCTGGAGTGAGGACATTTAAGAAAAGTGAGAGAAGAGAACAGGAGGAACGTGTCTGGCTTGTTCGCGCTCGGGAAGGAAACGGGGACGCTTTGTGTTGCTCGACACCGTTAGGGTTTTTCCGGCAACGAAGCTAGCTAGTTAGATCGATTGCATCTGTGTAGTCAGATTATAGTGGGACTGGGGTTAGGAGCGCTGGCCATATGTTCCATGAACGGTTTCAAAAGCCGTCGACGCCCAAAGAGACATTGTGATTCCTAACAAGAGCTGTGACGCCCAAAGAGGACTAATTAAAGCCAGAACTAGTGATTAATTGCCGTGACTGCGGGGACGAGAATAACGCGGAGAAGAGCGTGTGCTTTCTTTGTGGACGACTCGGCACGGCTGATTACTTTCCGTTAGACACCGGGATGGGGTCTTGTTTCATGGAAATGGGGAAGTGTTTTATATTTTAATTATTTCATGTGTGGTGTGCATGTGTGAGTGTGTATGTGTACTGTGAGTTTTAGAGGTTGCACGGACATTATAATTAGTGCGCTGGACTGGGGACGTGCCGATTCCTTTCCACTTGATGAGTCGATTACTGTGTGACCACGATTTCTATTGTGCCGTGTTGGCCTGAGGACAACCACTAGAGTGCAGTGGAGTGACGTGTTGGGAGTTTCACTTGTGTATCGCCGTTTTGTCCTAGTGAGCGTACTGAGTAAATGTTTGTGAACTTCAAATGCTGTTTATATAATGGTGATATTTTTCTAAATGAAAGTGTCAATAAAGTAATATCCACTGGTTTGAGTCCTATCTCACAGGTAGGTCCTTCAGGGTCGCATGGAGAGGCGAGGTATCCAAAGCACATCAACTGACCACAGGGGTTCCTCAGGGTTCAGTTCTTGGACCGCTCCTCTTCTCTATCTACACCACATCATTGGGACCCATCATACAGGCACATGGTTTCTCTTACCATTGCTATGCTGATGACACCCAGCTCTACCTCTCATTTCAACCAGATGATCCCACAGTAACGGCACGGATCTCAAGCTGTCTGGCGGACATCTCGGCATGGATGAAGGAACATCACCTGCAGCTCAACCTGGCAAAGACTGAGCTTCTCGTCCTCCCTGCCAATCCGTCTCTACAACACGACTTCACTATCCAGCTAGACTCTTCCTCAATCACCCCATCAAGGTCAGTCAGAAATCTTGGAGTAATCTTTGATGATCAGCTGACCTTCACCGACCACATTACAAAGACAGCTCGATCATGCAGGTTTGCTATGCACAACATCAGGAAAATCAGGCCTTTTCTAACTGAGCATGCAACACAACTTCTCGTCCAGGCCCTGGTCATTTCTAGGCTTGATTACTGCAATGCTCTTATTGCTGGACTTCCATCATGTGCAACTAAACCTCTACAAATGATCCAGAATGCTGCAGCTCGTCTTGTCTTCAACGAGCCCAAAAGGGCCCACGTCACTCCTCTGTTCATCTCTCTGCACTGGCTACCACTCGCTGCTCGCATTAAGTTCAAGGTGTTGACGCTTGCTTACAGATTGACCACAGGTTCAGCTCCCTCCTACTTTCACTCGCTATTACAAGTCTACATCCCTACCAGAAGCCTACGATCGGTCAATGAGCGGCGGCTCGTGGTACCATCACAGCGAGCCACAAAATCACTCTCCAGAACTTTCTCATTCACAGTTCCATGCTGGTGGAATGATCTGCCCAGCCTCATTCGGAATGCAGAATCCCTGACAGCATTCAAAAGACAACTGAAAACTCATCTATTCAGGGAGCACTTAACATAAAAAAAAAAAAAAAAAAAAAAAAAAAAACCTTCCCCTTCCCTTTAAATCCTCCCTTGCTTGGCTTATACTACTCCGAGCTATGTGTGAACTTTGTACTTTGAGCACTTCTTGCGTTGTTTTTTGCCTTTTCACGATGACTCGCTTGGTTTTGTCCTCAGTTGTAAGTCGCTTTGGATAAAAGCGTCTGCTAAATGACTAAATGTAAATGTAAATGTAATATTTTTCCATATGCTTGTGGTATGATGTACCCTCTGTCCTCCATAAAACTTAGCTAAACCTGTTTAAAGAAATTAACCAGAGGTTTATTACAATATCTAGGTGACAGAGAAAGAGAGAAATATTATCCAGATTACTATTACTAGAGAGAAAAGCAGCACCATCTCTTTTCAACAGGTCAGCTCTGCCCCAAA
>CM070824.1:48174401-48201901 GCA_036326025.1 Chrosomus eos | reverse complement strand
AGGAATCTTCTTCTTCTCTAGGAACCGCGCGGAATCTAAACACAGTGGAACATTAAAACCCTCCGCTGCCAACTAGTGTTTCGGCGCTGTACTGCAGAGCAACGCAGACCTAAACGCAGAAGTATAAATGCTCACGATGGCATCGCCTACGTGCGTAGCCTACGCCCTACACTACGGCGTACACTCGACGCAGAAGTATAAATTGGCCTTTAGACGACGCCGTTCTCTCTAAATAGACTTTAAACGTGAACCTGTGATAAACGCTGATGGCGTTCACATGCGCGTTAAGAATTGATTCTATAGTTATGTGCGTTTGAATATATGTGTGCACAGGTTTGTAATTCGCTACAAACCATGCCTAAACAAACTACTTGTCTTGCCTATAAATTTTGACGCAGAATTTTATTTTATCAATTCGGGTAGGGACGTGAAACCGTAATTTCATAGCGCTTTATCTGTAGAGTGGAATAGGGATCCTCCATAGGGAGAGGCTAGTTGGCACTTCAGCACTGCGTTGTCATCGGGTCCAGGCGAAGGTCCTTCGTCAGATCTGGAAACGGCCTGGATCCGGCAGGCTGCAGGAAAACCTGGGGATAAACAAAGACACTAAATTAGCGTAGATGCCATTCTTCTTATGATGTAACGAGTACATCAGGATTTAAGTG
Source organism: Chrosomus eos (assembly GCA_036326025.1). Taxonomy (NCBI): domain Eukaryota; kingdom Metazoa; phylum Chordata; class Actinopteri; order Cypriniformes; family Leuciscidae; genus Chrosomus; species Chrosomus eos. The sequence goes on along the minus strand of CM070824.1, from coordinate 48,201,236 downwards.
AAGTGTTCCCGGTTCCGGCTGGCCTAATCTATGCAGCCTAACAATTAATTATAGAAGTCTATAATGTATTATGTGAATGCTAGGTCAAAGAGATGTGTTTTTAGTCTAGCTTTAAACTGACAGACTGTGTCTGCTTCCCGGACAATGGTAGGAAGATTGTTCCAGAGTTTTGGTGCTAAATAGGAAAAGGATCTACCGCCAGCAGTCGATTTAGATATTCTAGGTATTATCAACTGGCCAGAATTTTGAGATCGCAATAGACGTGCAGGACTATAATGCATTAAGAGCTCGCTCAAGTACTGGAGCTAAACCATTTAGTGCTTTGTAAGTAATCAGCAATATTTATAAATGTATACGATGTTTAATAGGCAGCCAATGCAGTGTTGACAGAACCGGGCTAATATGGTCATACTTCCTGGTTCTGGTAAGAACTCTAGCGGCTGCATTTTGGACCAGCTGTAGTTTGTTTATTAAGCGTGCAGGGCAACCACCCAGTAGAGCATTACAATAATCTAGCCTTGAGGTCATGAACGCATTAACTAATTGTTCCGCATTTGTCCGTGAGAGCATATGACGTAATTTAGATATATTTTTAAGATGGAAAAATGCTGTTTTACAGATATTAGACACGAGACTTTCAAATGAAAGATTGGGATCAAAGAGCACACCCAGGTTCCTAACTGACGTCGAAGACTTAACAGAGCAGCCATCAAGTGTTAGACAGTATTCTAGGTTATTAGGTGAGGAAGTTTTTTGTCCAATAATTAGAATCTCTGTTTTTTCAGAATTTAGTAATAGGAAATTACTGGTCATCCGATTTTTTATATCAGCTATGCATTCCGTTAATTTTGTGTATTGGTAAGTTTTGTTAGGTTTTGAAGAAATATACAGCTGAGTATCATCAGCATAACAGTGAAAGCTAATTCCATGTTTCTTAATGATATCTCCTAATGGTAGCATGTACAGAGTGAACAGCAGCGGTCCTAGTACTGAGCCATCTAAGTGAACGAAAACATCCTGCAAAGTTTTAAACATTAAAGTTCACCGTATACAAAGTTATTTTCACCTGTACAAGTTATTTGATTATGTTCGCGTCATTTTGAAGATGATTGCTTCACAAACCTAAATGCTATAAAGTATGGATTTGCGAGCCGGCTGATACTGAAGGATGGGTACCGAGTTTATTTGGATCAGCTTCCTTCTCCGAATCACAACCTGTAAGTATTATTAATATTAATTTATGCTTTTATGATCAATAATTATTTTGTGTGTTGTGTACGCACAGCGCAGCTTCTAGGTCTTCAATGTCAATTGTATTGAAATATGTGAAGTCAGCAGGGCTCTCAAGTGTGACGCATTGAGCGTGACAGTCACTCATTTCCGTCTTTTGTCACGTTCTCCCGCCACACATTGTATTTCTCACGCTGAAAAACTATTTGTAATATATTTAATATGCCGCAGCGCCCAAAACTCTGGCCGCGCCGCTCTCACTGTGGAACCGGCAGGAATCAAGCGCGTCTCCTCTGGTGTTGTTCGTCTGGTGTTGTTAGCCAATCAGAAAATAGCACTATTGTATCTGGGTAAGAAATAACGCAACAACCAATGACACCCCGTCGGCTCGGTGTCACTCCTTTTGGCTATGGTAGCTAACATATCACCACAGATTAGCGTCCCGCAAAGGCGGGGTTTGGAAAAATGACTCGCTAAACGATTCATATGGGAGTCGGTGAGCAAATCGGGTAAAAATAAATGCAACAAATTATAAGACAACAAAAGTGTTTTTTGTCATTTCATGCTTGTAAAACTGTTGTTGGGGACTCCCAGAACAATATTAGGAACATTTTAAATGCCATAATAGGTACCCTTTAAAAGAATGTTGTGGTCGATAGTATCAAATGCAGCACTAAGATCGAGTAACACTAATAGAGAGATACAACCACGATCGGATGATAAGAGCAAATCATTTGTGACTCTAATGAAAGCAGTCTCAGTACTATGGTACGGTCTAAATCCGGACTGAAAATCCTCGCAGATATTATTTCTTTCTAGAAAAGAACACAGTTGTGAGGATACTGCTTTTTCTAATATCTTTGACAGAAAAGGTAGATTCGAGATCGGCCTGTAATTGACTAATTCTGTATGATCAAGTTGCGTTTTTTAACAAGTGGTTTAATCATAGCCAGCTTAAAGGTTTTTGGTACGTATCCTAGAGACAAAGATGAATTAATGATATTGAGAAGAGGATCTATGACCTCTGGAAGCATCTCTTTCAATAGTTTAGTCGGTATAGGGTCTAACATACATGTTGTTGATTTAGATGATTTAACGAGTTTGCAAAATTCTTCCTCTCCTATAGCAACAAATGAATCAAGTTTTTCATCATGTAGACTACACTGCACTCCCTGATGCGCTACTGTAGTAGACGTTTGCATAGTTATAATTTTGTCCCTGATATTATAGATCTTATAAGTGAAGAAGTTCATAAAGTCATTACTGCTGTGTTTCTTGGAAACATCTGAGCTTGAAGCTTTCTTTTTCGTTAGTTTAGCCACTGTTTCAAATAAATACCTAGGATTATGTTTATTTTCTTCTAATAGGTTTGAAAAATAATCAGTTCTAGCATCATTTAAAGCCTCTCTGTAAGCAATCGAGCTCTCATTCCACGCAATCTGAAATACCTCTAGTTTTGTTTTCTTCCAGTTGCGCTCCATTTTTCTGGCTGCTCTCTTAAGGGCCCGGGTGTGCTCGTTGTACCACGGCGTTGTACTATTTTCTTTAATCTTCTTTAAGCGCAGCGGAGCAACTGTGTCTGAAGTGCTGGAAAAGAGAGAGTTTCTGTTGCAATATCAAGTTCTTCTAAGCTATCCGGGATGCTGAGATGATGAAACTGATTAGGAAGATTATTGATAAAGCAATCTTTAGTGGCAGAAGTGATAGGTCTAACATATTTATAACACGGAGTCGGCTTTGCAGCCTTGGCTAAATGTAATTTACAGGAGACTAGATAATGATCTGAGATGTTGTCGCTCTGCTGCAGAATTTCAACGGCATCAACATCTATTCCATGTGATAATATTAGATCTAGAGTATGATTACGACAATGAGTAGGTCCTGACACGTGTTGTCTAACTCCAATAGAGTTTACAATGTCTTTAAATGCCAATCCCAATGCATCTTTTTCATTATCTACATGTATATTAAAATCACCAACAATTTGGTGCGACTTTATCTGCAGTCAATATTAATTCTGATGGAAAGTCAGCAAATTCTTTGATAAAATCTTTATGGTGCCCTGGTGGCCTGTATACAGTAGCCAGCAGAATTCTCAAACGTGATTTATCGTTTACACTATATATATTTACATTCAGCACCAACACTTCAAAAGAAGTATATTTAAAACAAGATTTCTTATTGGTTTTGAAAATATTACTATAAATTACAGCAACACCTCCCCCTTTGCCTTTCGGACGAGGCACATGTTTATAAGAGTAATCTTGCGGGGTGGACTCATTTAAAGTAATGTAATCGTTTGGTTTTAGCCAGGTTTCTGTCAAACACAGCCCACATCTAGGTTATAATCTGAAATCATATCATTAACTATGAGCGCTTTTGAAGTGAGGGATCGAATATTCAACAACCCAAGCTTTATCGTTTGCTCATGTGATGGGATTTATCTGACCTTGGTGACGCGAGGCCGCTAGCAGATGGTCGGTTTAGCCAGTTTGTCTGCTTCCTGACCTGAGCCCCAGATTGTCATGTTTCATCTCTAAGACTATGAGCCAAATTACAAGAGAGAAGAGCAGCACCATCCCAGGAGGGATGAATACCATCTCTTTTCAACAGGTCAGGTTTGCCCCAAAAACTTTTCCAATTGTCTATGAATTCTATATTATTTAATATACTTTAATATTAATTTTGGTGATCTCCGACTGGCGAAGTCGAACATCATTAGTGGCGACGTGAATAACGATCTTAGAGAATTTACGATTAGCATTAGCCAGCACTTTCAAATTTGCTTTGATGTCAGCCACTCTGGCTCCCGGTAAACATGTGACTATGGTGGCTGGTGTCTCTATTGTCACGTTCCGTGTAATAGAATCGCCAATTACCAGGGCACAATCAACAGCATTCTCAGTGGGTGTTTCACTGAGAGGGGCAAATCAATTTGTTATGGTAATCGGAACAGAAGAGTGTTTTTTTGATCCGCGACTAGAGCGATCTCTCACAGTCACCCATCTGCCTGGCTGCACAGGCAATAACTCAGCCGGAACCGAATCATGTAAATGGTTCACTATGCTAGGCGCATCCAAAGTAGTATCTAAGGCTCGAGCACACTTACTATCCTCAATTAAAGTTTGGATGCGTGTCTCTAATTCTGAAATCTTCTCCGTCAGCCTGACTGTCTCCTTGCATTTATCACATATAAACCCTATATTGCCGACGGGGAAGGCTATAGTAAACATATGGCATGAAGTGCAGGTGACAATAACAGGACAAGACATTACTCACCGTGTTTGTTGACTGATTCTTACTCACCTGGGCTTTTTATGAACTCAGATGTGCGGGCGCGCACGAGAAAAATAAATAAATAACTGAGCGCACGGGTGGCGCGTTAACAGGCTAGTGAGATACTAGCGTGTTGTGCTCACAATAACGAATCTACCGATGTTAGGTTAATCTAAGATGTTAGGTAAACTGTAATTAGTAGTATAAACAACTAGAAATGATGGTTCAAAACATAAAGAAATGCGAGTCTTAGACGGAGCTTACAGCCTCGGAGCAAACACACTCACACACAGCAGGCAGCGAGGCAGACAGGAGCAATCGATCAGGGAAAGCAATCGATCAATCGATAATAAACTCCAGCACATGTGACATCAGCCCAGCACATGTGACATCAGCCCAGCACATGTGACATCAGCGCAGCACATGTGACATCAGTCCAGCACATGTGACATCAGCCCAGCACATGTGACATCAGCCCAGCACATGTGACATCAGTCCAGCACATGTGACATCTGTCCAGCACATGACATCAGCGCAGCATATGTGACATCAGCCCAGCACATGTGACATCAGTCCAGCACATGTGACATCAACCCAGCACATGTGACATCAGTCCAGCACATGTGACATCAGCCCAGCACGGGACATCAGTCCAGCACATGTGACATCAGCCCAGCACATGTGACATCAGCCCAGTATGTGACATCAGCCCAGCACATGTGACATCAGCCCAGCACATGTGACATCAGTCCAGCACATGTGACATCTGTCCAGCACATGTGACCTCAGCGCAGCACATGTGACATCAGTCCAGCACATGTGACATCAGTCCAGCACATGTGACATCAGTCCAGAACATGTGACATCAGCCCAGTACATGTGACATCAGTCCAGCACATGTGACATCAGCCCAGCACATGTGACATCAGCCCAGCATGGGACATCAGTCCAGCACATGTGACATCAGCCCAGCACATGTGACATCAGCCCAGCACGTGACATCAGCCCAGCACATGTGACATCAGTCCAGCACATGTGACATCAGCCCAGCACATGTGACATCAGCTCAGCACATGTGACATCAGTCCAGCACATGTGACATCAGCCCAGCACATGTGACATCAGTCCAGCACATGTGACATCAGTCCAGCACATGTGACATCAGTCCAGCACATGTGACATCAGCCCAGCACATGTGACATCAGTCCAGCACGTGTGACATCAGTTCAGCACATGTGACATCAGTCCAGCACATGTGACATCAGTCCAGCACGTGTGACATCAGTCCAGCACGTGTGACATCAGCCCAGCACGTGTGACATCAGCCCAGCACGTGTGACATCAGCCCAGCATGTGTGACATCAGTCCAGCACGTGTGACATCAGTTCAGCACATGTGACATCAGCCCAGCACATGTGACATCAGCCCAGCACATGTGACATAAGTCCAGCACATGTGACATCAGCCCAGCACATGTGACATCAGCCCAGCACATGTGACATCAGTCCAGCACATGTGACATCAGTCCAGCACATGTGACATCAGCCCAGCACATGTGACATCAGTCCAGCACATGTGACATCACTCCACACATGTGATATCAGCCCAGCACATGTGACATCAGTCCAGCACATGTGACATCTGTCCAGCACGTGACCTCAGCGCAGCACATGTGACATCAGTCCAGCACATGTGACATCAGTCCAGCACATGTGACATCAGTCCAGAACATGTGACATCAGCCCAGTACATGTGACATCAGTCCAGCACATGTGACATCAGCCCAGCACATGTGACATCAGCCCAGCATGGGACATCAGTCCAGCACATGTGACATCAGCCCAGCACATGTGACATCAGCCCAGCACGTGACATCAGCCCAGCACATGTGACATCAGTCCAGCACATGTGACATCAGCCCAGCACGTGTGACATCAGCCCAGCACGTGTGACATCAGCCCAGCATGTGTGACATCAGTCCAGCACGTGTGACATCAGTTCAGCACATGTGACATCAGCCCAGCACATGTGACATCAGTCCAGCACGTGACATCAGTCCAGCACATGTGACATCAGTCCAGCACATGTGACATCAGCCCAGCACATGTGACACCAGCCCAGCACATGTTGACATCAGCCCAGCACATGTGACATCAGTCCAGCACGTGACATCAGTCCAGCACATGTGACATCAGTCCAGCACATGTGACATCAGCCCAGCACATGTGACACCAGCCCAGCACATGTGACATCAGCCCAGCACATGTGACATAAGTCCAGCACATGTGATATCAGCCCAGCACATGTGACATCAGTCCAGCACATGTGACATCACTCCAGCACATGTGATATCAGCCCAGCACATGTGACATCAGTCCAGCACATGTGACATCAGTCCAGCACATGTGACATCAGCCCAGCACATGTGACATCAGCCCAGCACATGTGACATCAGTCCAGCACATGTGACATCACTCCAGCACATGTGATATCAGCCCAGCACATGTGATATCAGCCCAGCACATGTGACATCAGTCCAGCACATGTGACATCAGTCCAGCACATGTGACATCAGTCCAGCACATGTGACATCAGTCCAGCACATGTAACATCAGTCCAGCACATGTGGTGTGGCACGTCAGAGACGGGTGATATCACGAACCATGACACTATCAAGCCTGCCAAAAACACAGCAGCGCTAGCTTCTGTCTTCAGTAGCGCTCAGTGTCAATCTGTCATTGTCTATTTGGTGTTGTATTGTCTACATATATATCTATATTCAAAGACTATGGCGAGCAAGCAGCAACTTAGATGACTGGGTGAGGAGCATGCACAGCGAGCGCTCGAGGGCGCTGGTGTGAACACTGTGATGTGCTTCCAATGCAGACACTCGATCATTCCAATCCTTCTGAAGACGCTCAGGCTCGTGTTCACCAGGGCTCTGGTCCCCCTGATCCTGGGGCACAGCGGCGACATCAGACTTGGGGTTTCCAAATGGATCAATCAGAAGGGTTAGAGACTGCCTTATCTCTGCCTTCACCTGACAGATCCAGTGTCTTCTCTCAGGGTCTGGAAGGTTAGGGTTCCTCCTTGCAATCTCTTCTCTTTAAAGGATAGGAGATTTGCAAGCACTGTCAGTTGGACCCTCGTGCTTACCTGGCACCTGGCAGGGTTAAAGCGATCCTTCATCCTAGATCAGGTTATGTTCCAAAGGTCCCTACTATGTAGATCTATTATGCTGCAGGCCTTCTGTCCTCCTCCTTTCCAGAACTCGGACCAGGAAAAGAATAATCTGCTATAGCCAGTCAGGGCGCTAGATGCCTATGTCCACAGAGCTGTGGTGTAGAATGGGCGTGGGTGGTCGAGGCTTTCTCACTGGCTGATGCGTTGGTCGAACAGGAGTATGGTGGCCCTTATGGCCTCTACATGGAGTATGGTGGCCCTTATGGCCTCTACATGGAGTATGGCGGCCCTCATGGCCTCTACGTGGAGTATGGCGGCCCTCATGGCCTCTACGTGGAGTATGGCGACCCTTATGGCCTCTACGTGGAGTATGGCGGCCCTCATGGCCTCTACGTGGAGTATGGCGGCCCCCATGGCCTCTACATGGAGTATGGCGGCCCTCATGGCCTCTACATGGAGTATGGCAGCCCTTATGGCCTCTACGTGGAGTATGGCGGCCCCCATGGCCTCTACATGGAGTATGGCGGCCCTTATGGCCTCTACGTGGAGTATGGCAGCCCTTATGGCCTCTACGTGGAGTATGGCGGCCCCCATGGCCTCTACATGGAGTATGGCGGCCCTTATGGCCTCTACGTGGAGTATGGCAGCCCTTATGGCCTCTACGTGGAGTATGGCGGCCCTCATGGCCTCTACGTGGAGTATGGTGGCCCTCATGACCTCTACGTGGAGTATGGTGGCCCTCATGGCCTCTACGTGGAGTATGGCGGCCCTCATGGCCTCTACGTGGAGTATGGCGGCCCCCATGGCCTCTACGTGGAGTATGGCGGCCCTCATGGCCTCTACGTGGAGTATGGCGGCCCTTATGGCCTCTACGTGGAGTATGGCGGCCCCCATGGCCTCTACATGGAGTATGGCGGCCCTCATGGCCTCTACATGGAGTATGGCAGCCCTTATGGCCTCTACGTGGAGTATGGCGGCCCCCATGGCCTCTACATGGAGTATGGCGGCCCTTATGGCCTCTACGTGGAGTATGGCAGCCCTTATGGCCTCTACGTGGAGTATGGCGGCCCCCATGGCCTCTACATGGAGTATGGCGGCCCTTATGGCCTCTACGTGGAGTATGGCAGCCCTTATGGCCTCTACGTGGAGTATGGCGGCCCTCATGGCCTCTACGTGGAGTATGGTGGCCCTCATGACCTCTACGTGGAGTATGGTGGCCCTCATGGCCTCTACGTGGAGTATGGCGGCCCTCATGGCCTCTACGTGGAGTATGGCGGCCCTCATGACCTCTACGTGGAGTATGGCGGCCCTTATGGCCTCTACATGGAGTATGGTGGCCCTTATGGCCTCTACATGGAGTATGGCGGCCCTTATGGCCTCTACGTGGAGTATGGCGGCCCTTATGGCCTCTACATGGAATATGGTGGCCCTTATGGCCTCTACATGGAGTATGGCGGCCCTCATGGCCTCTACGTGGAGTATGGCGGCCCCCATGGCCTCTACGTGGAGTATGGCGGCCCTCATGGCCTCTACGTGGAGTATGGGGCCCTCATGACTTCTACGTGGAGTATGGCGGCCCTCATGGCCTCTACGTGGAGTATGGCGGCCCCCATGGCCTCTACGTGGAGTATGGCGGCCCTCATGGCCTCTACGTGGAGTATGGCGGCCCTTATGGCCTCTACATGGAGTATGGCGGCCCTTATGGCCTCTACATGGAATATGGTGGCCCTATGGCCTCTACATGGAGTATGGCGGCCCTCATGGCCTCTACGTGGAGTATGGCGGCCCCCATGGCCTCTACGTGGAGTATGGCGGCCCTCATGGCCTCTACGTGGAGTATGGTGGCCCTCATGACTTCTACGTGGAGTATGGCGGCCCTCATGGCCTCTACGTGGAGTATGGCGGCCCCCATGGCCTCTACGTGGAGTATGGCGGCCCTCATGGCCTCTACGTGGAGTATGGCGGCCCTTATGGCCTCTACATGGAGTATGGCGGCCCTTATGGCCTCTACATGGAGTATGGCGGCCCCCATGGCCTCTACGTGGAGTATGGCGGCCCTCATGGCCTCTACGTGGAGTATGGTGGCCCTCATGGCCTCTACGTGGAGTATGGCGGCCCTTATGGCCTCTACATGGAGTATGGCGGCCCCCATGGCCTCTACGTGGAGTATGGCGGCCCTCATGGCCTCTACGTGGAGTATGGCGGCCCTCATGGCCTCTACATGGAGTATGGCGGCCCTTATGGCCTCTACATGGAGTATGGCGGCAATCCATGCAGCGCGAGTTTCCTTGAAAGGGAACCGAGGCGTTTTTCATTGTTTGTTCATGTTCATTAATGTTAACAAATACAAAATTGTATTTGCATAATGTTTTAGTAAATGTTCATTTTAACATTAACTAAGATAAATAAAAGCTGTAGAAGTATTGTTCATTCTTAGTTTGTATTAAGCAAAGAAGTGAACTAATGTAAACTAATGAAATCTTATTGTAAAGTGTTACCTATATTTTTCTATGTAATGCTATATAAATAATTATCATCATCATTATCATGACAATCTGACATTTACATTTAAACATTCAGTCAATCTGACTAAAATATCAGTTTTAATGTTTGGAAATTATAATCAGAATAATTTACACACTGGAAAGTTATTAAATGCAAACTTTCTACTTCTTAGCATGACAAAAAAGAAAACACAGAAGGCTAATATCTGGAGATGTGTTTGGGCAGTGAGTACTTGCACTGCGAGTGTGTGAGTGTTTGAGTGTCGCAGTGAAGCGTGGCTCTCCGTGTTGGAACAGATGCGCAGTGACGTGTGGACGCCTGGAGCCGATCCAAACATCAGCTCGCGATCAGCAGGGCAGAAGAGGAGACAGATCACATCAGGTGAGTCCACGTCTCTCGCTGTCACAGATGCACTGCATTCCCAGGCCACATGTTAACCTTTATTCAGCACGACAGGCACATGAATGCGTTTCATGCCGTGTAACCATGATCCCTCTCACTCTGCTGGTGGACAGTTAATGTTCTTCTTGTTCTTACGGTTAACCACATCATTCCTAACCTCAGCCTCATAACACAGACTTGTCCAAACCCAAACTCTGAACGCACCAATGAGTTCTGAGCCAAAAACCCGTTAGCAAGCCTCAGTTTCCACTGTCGTTCCAGGTACGTTCTGCTCTGCGATCACTTAAATGTTAAGAAACTAAGAAGAATCCATCCAGAAGTATGTGCTGAATGGCGCTCTCCGTACACCAGCTGTTACACAATTAGAGAGCATATAATGTTCTGATTTGTGTTACGGGCCGCGTCGGCCCCACCTTTAGCGTGCAGCAAAATGACTTCATTTCAAATGAGTTGCATTGTTACAGCTATTTGCAGCGCGGCCATTTTTGCTGTGTTTCAGAATATTAAAGCGTGATTTATATTTCAGCAGTTTGACACCTTGACATTTTGGCACCCCTGTTTTGAATTTCAGCATGCGTTTTGACATGTTTATATTAATAACATTGTGATCTCTGAAGGCCATTGCCCCAGGCTAGTGCAATGAGACTACCAAAGAAAGGCATTTCAAAAGGAATTCTAGAGCAGCAGAGGGACTCCTCAAATCAGCTCTGATACTTTAGGCTGATAAAAATCCATTACGGCCCAGCGGCTCGATTGGGGGGGGGGGGGGGGGGGCTGTTAGCTGGAGGCGGGGGGGGGGGGGGGGGGGTCCGAGAGCAGGGGGGGGGGGGTCCAAGAGCAGGGGGGGGGCGAGCTGAAGGAGTTCTGCTCATCATCTCAGGCACAGAGCTGGTGTTCTGTAGCTCAATGCTCCTCTTTAAAAACAATAAGCCTGTGTTCCTGCACTGGTCTGACTGGTTCTGGCTGGTGTTTCACGGCCGGGATGGAGGTGTTACGCCTCACCGTCGGCGAGCGAGTGAGTGGATGGATGACACGGGCAGAGGATATTACATTAGTATCAGACATGCTGAAATGTGACACATACGGCAGCAGATGAGATTATATTAGCACACTGCAGGCTCACATTAACTCGTATGATTGAATGAAAGTGTGCCATTAGACAGCAACACAGTATATTCCATAAAATCAGCAAAACACATTTGATCTTCACTCACACTGAACACACACATCCTAGATTGTCCTGCTTAATTGAGAAGCAGAAAGCAAGGAGAAAGAGTGTGTGTGTGTGTGTGGGTTGTTGTGTGTGTGTGGTGTGTGTGTGTGTGTGTGTGTGTGTGTGTGTGTGTGTGTGTGTGTGTGTGTGTGTGGTGTGTGTGTGTGTGTGTGTGTGTGTGTGTGTGTGTTGATAGATATTACTATTACTATTCTGGTTGATACCATACAATTTAATGCTATTTTTTCTAAATAGAAAACACTGAAATTTGTATATAAATTAATAAAAAAATATTTTACCCTTATGCATCATATCAATAGCATTTATTAACTAATTAAGGACTAATTAATTTTTTTAAGTGCATTTATGAAAGCAAAGAGAGAAAGCAGAGAAGAGGAAGTGATGCACAGTTTTCCCAGGAACACATAGACTAATAGATTTTAACTGAATGGACTGTGACTAACTATGGATAAAAATGTCACTGGCATAAAGTGTAATTCAATTTAATTTCAGTGATATCTCTTTAATAAATACAATCAAATCAAAAAATAATCTAGTCATGTATCTGAATGTCCAGTAAATGTAAATCAACAGAGTGAAGATGTGTTTTTGTTTTTTATCTTTTTAACTACATCAATCAGACCCTCTGCTGAGCCCAGCCTAGCCCACCAGGACCTGTCAGAACCCATCACACACTCTGATAGACACACACACACACACACACACACACACACACACACACACACACACACACACACACACACACACACACACACACACACACACCGATAGACATAGACATAGACACACACACACACACACACACCCACACACACACTCTGATAGACCACACACACACACACACACACACACACACACACACACTCTGATAGACACACACACACACACACACACACTCTGATAGACACACACACACACTCTGATAGACACGCATAACACACACACACACACACACACACACAGACACACTCTGATAGACACACATAACACACACACACTCTGATAGACACACACACACACACACACACACACTCTGATAGACACACACACACTCTAATAGACACACACACTCACACACACTCCGATAGACATAGAAAAAAAAACACACACACACACACACACACACACAGACAGACACACTCTGATAGACACACATAACACACACACTCTGATAGACACACCACACACACTCTCTCTGATAGACACGCGTAACACACACACCACACACACACACACACCGTAACACACACACACTCTGATAGACACGTGTTACGCACACACTCTGATAAACACGTGTAACACACACACACTCTGATAGACACACGTAACACACACACACACTCTGATAGACACGCGTAACACACACACACACACACACACACACACATGATAGACACACGTAACACACACACACGCACACACTCTCTCTCTCTCTGATAGACACGCGTAACACACACACACACACACACACTCTGATAGACACACGTAACACACACACTCTGATAGACAAAACGTAACACACACACACACTCTGATAGACACACGTAACACACACACACACACTCTGATAGACATGTGTAACACACACACTCTGATAGACCCGTGTAACAAACACACTGATAGACACAAACACTCGGATAGACACGTGTAAAACACACACACTGAAAGACACGTGTAACACACACACACACACACACACACACACACACACACACACACACACACACACACACACACACACACTGATAGACACGTGTAACACACACACACACACACACACACACTCTGATAGACACGTGTAACACACTCTGATAGACATGTGTAACACTCTATCTGATAGACACGCATAACACACACACACACACACACACACACACACACACACACACACACACTCTGATAAACAACGTAAACACACACACTCTGATATACACGTGTAACAAACTCACTCTGATAGACACACGTAACACACACGCTCTAATATACACATATACACACACACACACACACACACACTCGGATAGACCCATGTAACACACACACACACACTGATAGACACGTGTAACACACATTCTGATAGACATGTGTAAACACACACACACACACACTCTGATAGACATGTGTAACACACACACACACAACACACTCTGATAGACGTGTAAAACACACATTGATAGACACGTGTTACACACACACTCTGATAGACACGTGTAACACACACCACACTGATAGACACGTGTAACACACACTCTGATAGACATGTGTAACACACACACACACTCTGATAGACGTGTAAAACACACAAACTGATACATGTGTAACACACACACACTCTGATAAACATGTGTAACACAAACTCTCTGATAGACATGTGTAACACACACTCTGATAGACGTGTAAAACACACTCTGATAGACGTGTAACACAAACTCTCTGATAAACACGTGTAACACACACTCTGAGAGATATGTGTAACACACACACACACACACACACACACACACACACACACACACACACACACACACACAAACTCTGATGGACATGTGTAACACACACTCTGATAGACATGTGTAACGCACACTCTGATAGACATGTGTAACACACACTCTGATAGACACGTGTAACACACACTCTGATAGACATGTGTAACACACACACTGATAGACATGTGTAACACACACACTGATAAACATGTTTAACACACACTCTGAGAGATATGTGTAACACACACACACACACACACACTCTGATAGACATGTGTAACACACACTCTGATAGACATGTGTAACACACACACTGATAGACATGTGTAACACACACACTGATAAACATGTTTAACACACACTCTGAGAGATATGTGTAGCACACACACACACACACACACACACTCTGATAGACATGTGTAACACACACTCTGATAGACATGTGTAACGCACACTCTGATAGACATGTGTAACACACACTCTGATAGACATGTGTAACACACACACTCTGATAGACATGTGTAACACACACTCTGATAGACACGTGTAACACACACTCTGATAGACACGTGTAACACACACTCTGATAGACATCTGTAACACACACACTCTGATAGACACGTGTAACACACACACTCTGATAGACGTGTAACACACACACTCTGATAGACATGTGTAACACACACTCTGATAGACATCTGTAACACACACACTCTGATAGACACGTGTAACACACACTCTGATAGACATCTGTAACACACACACTCTGATAGACATGTGTAACACACAGACTGATAGACATGTGTAACACACTCTGATAGACATGTGTAACACACACTCTGATAGACACATGTAACACACACACTCTGATAGACATGTGTAACACACACACTCTGATAGACATGTGTAACACACAGACTGATAGACATGTGTAACACACACTCTGATTGACATGTGTAACACACACTCTGATAGACATGTGTAACACACACTCTGATAGACACGTGTAACACACACACTTGTTACGTGTGGGTTGTAGGGGTTGAGCCGACTAGTCGATTAGTCGACTAGTCGACCTTAATGCAATGCCGCGACGCTTTAAGCCTGACGTCGACTAGTCGCGTTGATCATGCGACACTATGATTGCGCTAATTTTGATACTGACATGTTGCAGACGACAACAGATGAAGAGCCCAGAGGGTAATTGCAGCAAGAAAGCAGCATTGGTACATTAAGTGTGTGTAAATACTTTACTAACCCATATTGTTGAAAACGAAAGTAAAAGCATGACGCACGCTCACTGTTTTACCAGGAAATTAGAGTTCAGTCTCTTTATTAAAATCATTAAAACATTATGTTTTTCATTTATTTATATCATATTGATGTAGCCTACCTCTAATTTACCCGCAATTAATTTGAATATTATTACTTGGATCTGTGCATCACTAATGTGATCATAATCATGATGATGATGATGTAACAGCGGGCTGCAAATGCCATCCGTAACGCATTCGAGACGGATTTAAATCCGATCGCTCAAACCACTTCAGGAGGAGGTCTGGGCCGCTTAACAGACGAAACTGAACAAGTGTAAATGCATCTGGTTGTTGAAACCACATATGTAAATTGGACTTATCCTAACAATGCTAAAAATAAACGTGTGAGAGCGTATTATAGCAATGAAGCTGCAACACGCATCGCGGCAGATGAGCAGCTGATCGTCTATTCATCAAGCCAACGTGCAAACTATCGCAAATCAAAGTGAAAGTAAGTCGCAGACGCTTAACACACAATCATCTTCGTTAAAAGTAAAGAAACAAAATAATCTTACCAGTGCTGTCTCTCTTATTGCGGTCTTTGATTTTGAAATTAGCTGCAATGCATTACTGTTGGTGACGTGAAATCCGTTAAATCTGCATAGCGCGTTGTTTGAAGATCGGATTTATATCTGTTTTGTGAAAACATATTTATGTGTGAATGGAATCGTTTTGATAAATCAGATCAGTAAAAACGCATGAAGTGACAAGGTGTAAACGGCCCCATTATGAGCTGTCAGCATCTGTATAATTTTCTGTTAATTAATTGCAAATTGTGGCATGTTGCAAAGCAGTCCCATCTCTTGTGTTTTTATGAATGACGTCATCGACTAGTCGACGTCGACTCGACTTTGATGTCATAACAGTCGACTTAAAAAAATCTGAAGTCGTTCAACCCCTAGTGGGTTGTGGGAAATGGAGCGAGGACTCAAGTGCAGAGGAGAAGTAGTGTTTAATTAAGTAAAACATAAAACAAACAAAGAAATCCAGATCTCATGAACTAATTACAGAATCCAGGAACATGGCACGGCAGGCACAGAACAAACACAACTCAAAACTCAGGTAACATTTAACAACGAACGAGCACCGGACAGCAAACACAGGGAGACTAAATAGGAAGGCAAACAATGAGGGAAACGAGGGAAAGCAGGTGGGACAAATAAACCAATAACGAGGTAACAAGATGGGAGGGGCTAGAACATCGACAAGAGCAAATGGCACACAGAAATCACATGATAGCCATGTGCTCACAACCAACAAGACCATAACATAACAGAAGACCAGGCATGTCACAGCTCTGTCACAAAACCAAGAATAACCAGAACTGTAGTGACAGAACCGTGACACTACCTCCCCTCTAAAGGAACGCCACCTGGCGTTCCTAAAGAGAGACATAAAACGAGACAGGGACACCAGATAGACACAAACCAACACCACAACAGACAAAACCAAAAACAGATATCAAAAGTGAGGGAGCAAACAGGAAGCAAAAAATAAATAATTCACAAAAGTCCAAAAACTTGACCAGGGAGGGACGGGAGGGTTAAGCCAAGGACCCTCAAGCTTTTCAGGAGTCCTGACAAGGATCAAGGTGGACCAGGCTGTGCACGGTGGCCAAGATGAGCAGGCAGACCATCGGACTCCCAGGACAAAACAGACAGTCCATCGGGCGGCCACGGCGGAGACAACCCCTCGGGCGGCCACGGCGGAGACAACCCCTCGTGCGGCCACGGCGGAGACAACCCCTCGTGCGGCCACGGTGGAGACAACCCCTCGGGCGGCCACGGCGGAGACGCCCGCTCAGGAACAGTCTCTGGCTGGGCAGCGACGACATGAACCGACTCCGTCTGGGCAGACCTGACGTGAACCGTCTCTGGAACCGTAGACCTGACCAGAACAGATTCAGGCCTGATGGATGGTGCCGTCAGGGCGAGGTGCTTGGGTGGCGCCGTCAGGGCAAGGCGCTTGAGTGGCGCCGTCAAGGCGAGTAGATTGGGCGGGGCCGTCAAGGCGAGCAGCTTGGGTGGGGCCGTCAAGGCGAGCAGCTTGGGCGGAGCCGTCAAGGCGAGCAGCTTGGGCGGGGCCGTCAAGGCGAGCAGCTTGGGCGGGGCCGTCAAGGCGAGCAGCTTGGGCGGGGCCGTCAAGGCGAGCAGCTTGGGCGGGGCCGTCAAGGCGAGCAGCTTGGGCGGGGCCGTCAAGACGAGCAGCCTGGGCGGGGCCGGCAAGGCGAGCAGCTTGGGCGGGGCCGGCAAGGCGAGCAGCTTGGGCGGGGCCGGCAAGGCGAGAAGCTTGGGCGGGGCTGGCAAGGCCAAGCACCTGGGTGGCGAGTCAGGGATGACAGTTACCTCCGGGATGGTCTCTGGGTTAGGAACCACCGGACCAGTTGTTGAGGAGGCCTTTCTTCTCCTCCGTCTCCGGACCACCGGACTCGGGACCACCGGCACTGGGGCCACCGGCACTGGGACCACCGGCACTGGGACCACCGGCACTGGGACCCCCAAAAATGGTTCCTCCCGGACCACCGGGTTAGAGACCACTGAAGACGAGTCCTCCCGGACCACCAGGCTTGAGACCCCCGAACTTGGGTCCTCCTGGACCATTGAAGATGGGTTCTCCCATCTCACAGAACCAGGAGGATCTGTAAGACGTTCTAAGAGTCTAATGAACTCCTTAAATGAAAATTCCCCCAGATCTCTCATAATCTCAAGAGGGATTGGGTCATCAAGGGCATGGTTAAAAAGATCCTTCAGAGCTGCATCACCAAGATTTAATCCCTCTGCCACTGCAGAAAATGTCTGGGCAAAGTCCCACACCTCTGCCTCCAGTTGCGAAGAGAAATCAACTCCTTAAATCTCACCATCCGTTCATATGAAGGACATGACAATGGGAGAACAGGTGACCCCCTCGAACTCTTCCTCCGCTGAGTCCTCTTCATGGCTCGTTCGTTCTGTTACGTGTGGGTTGTGGGAAATGGAGCGAGGACTCAAGTGCAGAGGAGAAGTAGTGTTTAATTAAGTAAAACATAAAACAAACAAACAAAGAAATCCAGATCTCATGAACTAATTACAGAATCCAGGAACATGGCACGGCAGGCACAGAACAAACACAACTCAAAACTCAGGTAACATTTAACAACGAACGAGCACCGGACAGCAAACACAGGGAGACTAAATAGGAAGGCAAACAATGAGGGAAACGAGGGAAAGCAGGTGGGACAAATAAACCAATAACGAGGTAACAAGATGGGAGGGGCTAGAACATCGACAAGAGCAAATGGCACACAGAAATCACATGATAGCCATGTGCTCACAACCAACAAGACCATAACATAACAGAAGACCAGGCATGTCACAGCTCTGTCACAAAACCAAGAATAACCAGAACTGTAGTGACAGAACCGTGACAACACTCTGATAGACATGTGTAACACACACACTCTGATAGACATGTGTAACACACACTCTGATAGACATGTAACACACACTCTGATAGACACTCTGATAGCCACGTGTAACACACACACACCCTGATAGACGCGTGTACCACACACTGTGATAGACGTGTAACACACACACACACACACACACACACACACACACACACAAACTCTGATAGACACACACACTCTGATAGACATCGGTAACACACACACTGACAGACACGTGTAACACACACACTCTGATAGACATGTGTAACACACACTCTGATAGACATGTGTAACACACACACACACACACACACACACACACTCTGATAGACACACGTAACACACACGCTCTAATATACACATATAACACACACACACACACACACACACACACACACACACACACACAAAAAACTCTGATAGACACACACACACTCTGATAGACCCATGTAACACACACACACTGATAGACACGTGTAACACACACTCTGATAGACATGTGTAACACACACACACACACTCTGATAGACGTGTAAAACACACATTGATAGACACGTGTTACACACACACTCTGATAGACACGTGTAACACACACACACACTGATAGACACATGTAACACACACTCTGATAGACATGTGTAACACACACACACACTCTGATAGACGTGTAAAACACACAAACTGATACATGTGTAACACACACACACACTCTGATAGACATGTGTAACACAAACTCTCTGATAGACACGTGTAACACACACTCTGATAGACATGTGTAACACACACACACACTCTGATAGACGTGTAAAACACACACTCTGATAGACATGTGTAACACACACACACACTCTGATAGACGTGTAAAACACACACTCTGATAGACATGTGTAACAAACTCTCTGATAAACACGTGTAACACACACTCTGATAGACATGTGTAACACACACACTCTGATAGACTCGTGTAACACACACTCTGATAGACATGTGTAACACACACACACACACACACACTCTGATAGACGTGTAACACACACTCTGATAGACACGTGTAACACACACTCTGATAGACATGTGTAACACACACACTGATAGACATGTGTAACACACACACTGATAAACATGTGTAACACACACTCTGAGAGATATGTGTAACACACACACACACACACACTCTGATAGACATGTGTAACACACACACTGATAAACATGTTTAACACACACCTGAGAGATATGTGTAACACACACACACACACACACACACACACACACACACACACACACACACACACACACACACACACACTCTGATAGACATGTGTAACACACACTCTGATAGACATGTGTAACACACACTCTGATAGACACGTGTAATACACACTCTGATAGACATGTGTAATGTAATGGAATGGAATGTAAATCTGCGCATGCGCGTGCGGTCTGTGTTTGTGTTTGGAGCTCCGTCGATTTGATTCATTAATCCTTGATTTTCTTCTTTACCACTCAATTATAAACAGGCACTTTCTATTTTTATATCATGTGAACTTATCCTCGATACTATTCCTTATAAAAAACAATCGGATTGCTTTGATATCGCTACTTAGATCCAACTTTCCGAATCTCGGCTACTAGCCTTTAGCCCGCTAGCATTTCACGCGTGGCCTCGAGCGTCTCATTTTAGACCCGTTTCTCTGAAAGCTTCTCTGAAAGTACAGACACACGTTGATTGTGCTTAGAGCCTGCATCAACGGGGCATAAGCACATGCGCGTGCGGTCTGTGTTTGTGTTTGGAGCTCCATCGAATTGATTCATTAATCCTTGATTTTCTTCTTTACCACTCAATTGTAAACAGGCACTTTCTATTTTTATATCATGTGAACTTATCCTCGATACTATTCCTTATAAAAAAAACAACAATCGGATTGCTTTACTGTTTACTATTACTACTAATTTACTGTTCATCTGTTAAAATGGCGAACATATCGGATGTGTGTCTAACGTTACCTCTGAGTGCAGGTGAGGACACATTCGAGCTGATTTCGGTACGATTGGAGCTGGAGTCGGTGGAGAAGCAGATTCGTGTTCTGCTGGAGGAGCCTGATCGAGACAGTACGCAGCACATCGCCTAGAGCAACGATCGTCGTGTCTGGACCGCTTCCCACGTACCGACTTGGACAAGAAAGGTTTAGTAGATTATTTGCTTTAAATAATTGGTTAATGTCATGGTGTAATGAACAGAAACTGCTCTTTGTAAATAATTGGAATCTGTTTTGGGAGCGACCTAGGCTCTTCCGTCCTGATGGTCTGCACCCCAGCAGAGTCGGAGCGGCTGTTCTGTCGGACAACATCTCCAAGACGCTACACACCATCTGACTAGTAAGTCAAAGTCCAAATCATAGTCTTTGCTGTCCCAACTTAATTGATATAAGTACCAATGTAGAACATTATATAGAAACTGTGTCTATTCCTCGCTTAGTGAAGCCAAACAACAAATCTACTGTAAGATCTAGCAAGAATATTATTGTAATTAAACCAGAAAATCTAAATATCAGTGAACAAAAACAATTTCTAAAGCTAGGTCTTCTAAACATTAGATCGCTCACACCTAAGGCGGTTATTGTAAATGAAATGGTCACAGATAATAATTTCGATGTTCTGTGCCTTACTGAAACCTGGCTTAAACCAAATGATTATTTCGGTCTAAATGAGTCTACTCCACCAGGATACTGTTATAAGCATGAGCCCCGTCTGATCGGTCGTGGCGGCGGTGTTGCAACAATCTATAGAGATATTCTTAATGTTACTCAGAAAACTTGTCATAGGTTTAATTCGTTCGAAGTACTTGTCCTAAATGTTACGCTCTTAGATGTAAGAAAGAAATCCTTATTATCTCTAGCCTTGGCTACCGTATATAGACCTCCAGGGCCATATACTGATTTCCTAAAAGATTTTGCAGACTTTCTCTCAGACCTATTGGTCAATGTCGATAAAGCAATAATTATTGGCGACTTTAACATACACGTAGATAATACAAATGATGCGTTAGGGGCTGCGTTTACAGATCTATTAAACTCTTTTGGGGTGAAGCAAAACGTCAGTGGTCCCACTCATCGTCTAAATCATACACTAGATTTAATTATTTCATATGGAACCGATCCAACCGATATAGATATTATACCGCAAAGTGACGATCTCACTGATCATTACATGGTAACTTGCATAATACGCACTGCTGAAATTTGTCATGTTGCACCACGTTATAGACCAGGCAGAACAATCCTTCCAACCACTATAGATAGATTCTCAAATAGCTTACCTGATCTATCTCAGCTGCTCAGTTAACCCAAACAAACAGATGAACTAGAGGAAATGACTAGCAGTATGAGCAACATTTTCTCTAGTACACTAGATATTGTTGCACCAATTAGATTAAAAAAGGTTAGAGAGAAAACTAAAACACCATGGTACAACAGTGCTACGCATGCTATCAAGAGAGAAACTCGTAACTTAGAGCGTAAATGGAAATGAACTAATTTAGAGGTCTTCAGAATCGCGTGGAAAGACAGTATGTCACGTTATAAAAGGGCTCTAAAATCAGCCAGGGCTGAGCATCTCCGCAAACTAATTGAAAATAGCCAAAATAATCCAAGGTTTTTATTTAACACCGTGGCTAGACTAACAAATAATCAGACATCTCCAGAGCAAAATATTCCGTTACAATATAGTAGTAATGATTTTATGAATTACTTCAATGAGAAAATAGAAAGCATCCGAAACACAATTGTAAATGTACAATCCTCTATGGTGTCTTATGACTCGGCCTCAATTATGGCCCCTCTAGAACAACTACACCGCTTTACAACTATAGGACAGGAAGAACTAAATAAACTTATCATTGCATCTAAACCAACAACATGTTTATTAGATCCAATACCCACTAAACTACTTAAAGAAGTGTTACCTGTAGTGGAAGAGCCTCTTCTCAATATTATTAACTCGTCTTTATTTTTAGGTCACGTTCCAAAAATATTCAAGCTGGCAGTAATAAAACCTCTCATTAAGAAACCGCAATTAGATCCAAATAACCTAGCAAATTACAGACCCATCTCAAATCTTCCATTTATGTCTAAAATACTAGAAAAAATTGTGTCCGCTCAATTATACTCTTTCTTGCAAGAAAATGATATCTACGAAAAATTTCAGTCGGGATTCAGACCGCATCATAGCACAGAAACTGCGCTAGTTAAAATTACAAATGATTTACTCTTAGCCTCTGACCAAGGCTGTATCTCAATACTAGTTCTACTTGATCTTAGTGCTGCGTTCGACACTATAGATCATAAAATACTCTTAGATCGACTACAAAACTACACTGGTGTTCAGGGACAGGCATTAAGCTGGTTTAGATCGTACTTATCAGACCGTTACTATTTCGTCTGTTTAAATGGGGAAAAATCAAAGATAACATCAGTAGACTATGGAGTGCCGCAAGGATCTGTCCTAGGCCCTCTGCTATTCTCAATATATATGCTGCCACTTGGTAATATTATAAGAAAACATGGAATTAATTTTCACTGTTATGCTGATGACACTCAATTATATATCTCATCACGACCAGATGAAAACACTAACTTATCTAACTTGACAGAGTGTCTAAAAGATATCAAATGCTGGATGACGTGTAATTTCCTGCTATTAAATTCAGATAAAACGGAGGTATTACTTATTGGTCCAAAAAACTACCCACAAAATCCCTTACAATACAACTTTAATTTAGAAGGATGTCCTGTTACTTTATCCACTACAGTAAAAGACCTGGGTGTTATACTAGACCGCAACTTGACTTTCGAAAATCATATATCATATGTTACAAGAACAGCCTTTTTCCACCTTAGAAACATTGCTAAGCTACGTAACATGCTATCTGTTTCAGATGCAGAAAAGTTAGTTCATGCATTCATGACCTCGAGACTAGATTACTGTAATGCTTTATTAGCTGGTTGTCCTGCATCCTCAATAAACAAGCTACAGTTAGTCCAAAATGCAGCCGCTAGAGTTCTTACTAGATCAAGAAAATATGATCATATAACACCAATTTTATCATCTCTACACTGGTTACCTATTAAGTTCCGTATCAATTACAAAGTATTACTATTGACTTATAAAGCTCTAAATGGTTTAGCTCCTGTGTATTTAACAGACCTTCTATCGCCCTACAATCCATCGCGCTCTTTAAGATCACAAAATTCGAGGCTTCTGGTCGTTCCTAGGATATCTAAGTCTACTAAAGGAGGGAGGGCGTTCTCACATTTAGCTCCTAAACTCTGGAATAGCCTTCCTGATATTGTTCGAGACTCAGACTCGCTGTCCCAGTTTAAAACTAGATTAAAGACGCATCTCTTTAACCAAGCATTCACTTAATGCTTACCTTTTATACTACTTCTGAATCAGTTCGAATGCATTAACATTATGAACATCAGCTATGCTAATTATTTCCCATCTGTCTTTCTGCTGTTATCTCGGGACGCTAGTCCCGAGGTAATTAGCGTTCGTCAGCTCCAGTTTGTATCCAGCCTCTCACGGAGACTTCAGATGCCCCAACACCTGTGATGAGACGACTAAACGCCTGTGGAGAGACGACTCGACGCCTGTGAAGAGACGACTAAACACCGGCGATATGTTATGCCTAAATTTATACATGATTAACTAACTGTATTTTTCTTTGTACATTTCTGAAATGCACTTTCTGTAAAGCTGCTTTGAGACAATGTGTATTGTGAAAAGCGCTATACAAATAAACTTGAATTGAATTGAATTGAACTCTGATAGACATGTGTAAAACACACACTCTGATAGACATGTGTAACACACACTCTGATAGACATCTGTAACACACACACTCCGATAGACATGTGTAACACACACTCTGATAGACATGTGTAACACACACTCTGATAGACACATGTAACACACACACTCTGATAGACCCGTGTAACACACACACAAACTGATAGACACAAACACTCGGATAGACAAGTGTAACACACACACACACTCTGATAGACACACGTAACACACACACACACTCTGATAGACACGTGTAACCAGTGGTGTAGTCTAGTTTTTTGTAGTGAGTATACTGTGATATACCAGCCCCCCCCCCCCCCCCCCCCCCCCCCCCACAGTATACTCTACTGTGCAATAGTAAAATATTTCTGTTATATTTTATATTTTAAGTTATACAAAACTTTGATTTTGAAAGGTTGTCATGAAGACTTTAAAGTTTGTGAGTGTGTATATGATACGAATGAACGACGGTAGTTTTATCAAATGAAATGGTAAAATTCTTGTGAAATGACTCTCATAAAAGCTCTGCAATGAAGTTCAAATGTGTGCATGTTCTCCTCATAGACGCTGAAAACACCACGAGTGTCACGCGCGCGTCAGTGTGTAGTGTTCAGTGTGTAGTGTTCAGTGTGTAGTAGGCTAGAGCACACATTGAGCGCTCATTCACAGAAACACGCAGAACATTCAGAGTTTATTTCAATAGCAGTCTTTTTGAGCTTTAATATTCATAGACACTTAGTAAATATCGAGATTTGATTCTATCATTAGCCTACTTTTGATTTATTCATTCAAAAATGGCTAAATTGCGTGACGTTCCGCTTTACAGTAGCCTAGGTTATTTGTTACATTTGTTGCTGGCTTCCGCGATTCGATCCGTGTCGCTGCGCAAACACAGACGTCACGGCGGGGTGAATTTATGAATGAAAATTCTTTCACAAAACGATGTTGTTACGAATCCTCACACGTTTTAAAGTGGGTATACGGAAATCCTTGACATTTTCTAGTGGGTATACGGCGTATACCTGCGTATCACGTAGACTACACCACTGCGTGTAACACACACACACACACACACACACTCTGATAGACACACGTAACACACACACTCTGATAGACACACGTAACACACACACACACTCTGATAGACACACGTAACACACACACACACACTCTGATAGACCCGTGTAACAAACACACTGATAGACACAAACACTCGGATAGACACGTGTAAAACACACACACTGAAAGACACGTGTAACACACACACACACACACACACACTGATAGACACGTGTAACACACACACACACACACTCTGATAGACACGTGTAACACACTCTGATAGACATGTGTAACACTCTATCTGATAGACACTCATAACACACACACACACTCTGATAAACACACGTAACACACACACTCTGATATACACGAGTAACAAACTCACTTTGATAGACACACGTAACACACACGCTCTAATATACACATATACACACACACACACACACACACACACACAAACACACACAAAAACTCTGATAGACACACACACACTCTGATAGACCCATGTAACACACACACACTGATAGACACGTGTAACACACACTCTGATAGACGTAACACACACTCTGATAGACTCGTGTAACACACACTCTGATAGACATCTGTAACACACACTCTGATAGACATGTGTAACACACACACTCTGATAGACTCGTGTAACACACACTCTGATAGACATGTAACACACACTTTGATAGACATGTGTAACACTCTGATAGACACGTGTAAAACACACACTCTGATAGACGTGTATGTGCGAGCGCATGTGCGAGCGAGTGCGTGTACGCGAGTGCGTGCGTTTTGCATGTGCGTGTGTGTGCGTGTGCGCGTGTGTGCGCGCGAGTGCGTGTGTGTGCGTGTTTGTAC
>CM070824.1:48146901-48169401 GCA_036326025.1 Chrosomus eos | reverse complement strand
ACAATCCACGCGATCCACGACAATCCACGCGATCCACTCGATCCATACGATCCAAGACAATCCACACGATCCACGACAATCCACGCGATCCACACGATCCACGACAATCCACGCGATCCACGACAATCCACTCGATCCACGACAATCCACGCGATCCACGACAATCCACGCGATCCACGACAATCCACACGATTCACTCGATCCACTAGATCCACACGATCCAAGACAATCGATACGATCCACGACAATACACGCGATCCACGCGATCCACGACAATCCACGCGATCCACGACAATCCACGCGATCCACTCGATCCACGACAATCCACGCGATCCACTCGATCCACGACAATCCACGCGATCCACGACGATCCACACGATCCACACGATCCACGACAATCCACGCGATCCACTTGATCAACACGATCCAAGACAATCCACACGATCCACGACAATCCACGCGATCCACACGATCCAAGACAATCCACACGATCCACGACAATCCACCTGATCCACTCGAACCACGACAATCCACGCGATCCACGACAATCCACGTGATCCACTCGATCCACGACAATCCACGCGATCCACGACAATCCAACCGATCCACGACAATCCAACCGATCCACGACAATCCACACTATCCAAGACAATCCAACCGATCCACGCAATCCAACTGATCCACGGCAATACACGCGATCCACGACAATCCACGCGATCCACGACAATCCACGCGATCCACAACAATCCAGGAAAATCCACGCAATCCACGACAATCCAACCGATCCACGACAATCCACGCGATCCACAACAATCCACGACAATCCACGCAATCCACGACAATCCACGACAATCCAACCGATCCACGACAATCCAACCGATCCACGACAATCCACACGATCCACGACAATCCACGTGATCCATGACAATCCACGTGATCCACGAGATCCACCACAATCTACACAATCCACGACAATCCACACGATCCACGACAATCCAACAGATCCACTCGATCCACGACAATCCAAACGATCCACGACAATCCAACCGATCCACGCGATCCACGACAATCCAACCGATCAACGCAATCCAACCGATCCACGACAATCCAAACGATCCACGCGATCCACGACAATCCACGTGATCCACTCGATCCACTCGATCCACTCGATCCACTCGATCCACGACAATCCACGACAATCCACTCGATCCACGGCAATCCAACCGATCCACTCGATCCACGACAATCCACACGATCCACGCGATCCACGACAATCCAGGCGATCCACGACCATCCACGCGATCCACGACAATCCACACGATCCACACGATCCAAGACAATCCACACGATCCACGACAATCCATGCGATCCACGACAATCCACACGATCCACGTGATCCACGACAATCCACGCAATCCACTTGATCAACACGATCCAAGACAATCCACACGATCCACGACAATCCACGGGATGCGATCCACGACAATCCACATGATCCAAGACAGTCCAACCGATCCACGCAATCCACACGATCCACTCGATCCAAGACAATCCACACGATCCACGACAATCCACGCGATCCACACGATCCAAGACAATCCACACGATCCACGACAATCCATGCGATCCACTTGATCAACACGATCCAAGACAATCCACACGATCCAAGACAATCCACACGATCCACGACAATCCACGCGATGCGATCCACGCAATCCACAACAATCCACACGATCCAAGACAATCCACTCGATCCACGACAATCCACGCGATCCACGCCAATCCAACCGATCCACGACAATCCAACCGATCCACGACAATCCACGCGATCCACGACAATCCACACGATCCACGCAATCCACACGATCCACGTGATCCACTCGATCCACGACAATCCACGACAATCTACGCGATCCACGACAATCCAAACGATCCATGCGATCCACGACAATCCAACCAATCCACTCGATCCACGACAATCCACACGATCCACGACAATCCACGCGATCCACGACAATCCACGCGATCCACGACAATCCACGCGATCCACGACAATCCAACCGATCCACGCAATCCACAACAATCCAACCGATCCACAACAATCCAACCAATCCACAATCCAACCGATCCACGACAATCCACGCGGATCCACTCGATCAACACGATCCAAGACAATCCACGCGATACACGACAATCCACGCGATCCACGACAATCCAACCGATCCACGCAATCCACAACAATCCAACCGATCCACAACAATCCAACCAATCCACAATCCAACCGATCCACGACAATCCACGCGGATCCACTCGATCAACACGATCCAAGACAATCCAACCGATCCACGACAATCCACGCGATCCACTCGATCCACGCGATCCACGACAATCCACTCGATCCACGACAATCCACTCGATCCACGACAATCCACTCGATCCACGACAATCCACGCAATCCACTCGATCAACACGATCCAAGACAATCTACGCGATCCACGACGATCCACGACAATCCACGCGATCCACTCGATCCATACGATCCAAGACAATCCACACGATCCACGACAATCCACGCAATCCACACGATCCACGACAATCCGCGCGATCCACGACAATCCACTCGATCCACGACAATCCACGCGATCCACGACAATCCACACGATTCACTCGATCCACACGATCCAAGACAATCCACACGATCCACGACAATCCACGCGATCCACGCGATCCACGACAATCCACGCGATCCACGACAATCCACTCGATCCACGACAATCCACGCGATCCACGACGATCCACACGATCCAAGACAATCTACACAATCCACGACAATCCATGCGATCCACTTGATCAACACGATCCAAGACAATCCACGCGATCCACACGATCCAAGACAATCCACACGATCCACGACAATCCACGTGATCCACTCGATCCACGACAATCCACGCGATCCACGACAATCCACGTGATCCACTCGATCCACGACAATCCACGCGATCCACGACAATCCAACCGATCCACGACAATCCAACCGATCCACGACAATCCACGCAATCCACTCGATCCACGACAATCCACACGATCCAAGACAATCCACACAATCCAATTCAATCCACACGATCCACGACAATCTACTCGATCCACGACAATCCACGCGATCCACGACAATCTAACCGATCCACGACAATCCAACCGATCCACGACAATCCAAACGATCCACGACAATCCACGCGATCCACGACAATCTAACCGATCCACGACAATCCAACCGATCCACGACAATCCAAACGATCCACGACAATCCACGCGATCCACTCGATCCACGACAATCCACGCGATCCATGACAATCCAACCGATCCACGACAATCCAACCGATCCACGACAATCCACGCGATCCACTCGATCCACGACAATCCACGCGATCCACGACGATCCACATGATCCAAGACAATCCACACGATCCACGACAATCCACGCGATCCACTTGATCAACACGATCCACGACAATCCACGCGATCCACACGATCCAAGACAATCCACACGATCCACGACAATCCACACGATCCACTCGATCCATGACAATCCACGCGATCCACGACAATCCACGTGATCCACTCTATCCACGACAATCCACGCGATCCACGACAATCCAACCGATCCACGACAATCCAACCGATCCACGACAATCCACGCAATCCACTCGATCCACGACAATCCACACGATCCAAGACAATCCACACAATCCAATTCAATCCACACGATCCACGACAATCCACTCGATCCACGACAATCCACGCGATCCACGACAATCCAACCGATCCACGACAATCCAACCGATCCACGACAATCCACGCGATCCACGACAATCCACACGATCCAATTCAATCCACACGATCCACGACAATCCACTCGATCCACGGCAATACACGACAATCCAACCGATCCACGACAATCCAACCGATCCACGACAATCCACGCGATCCACGACAATCCACGCGATCCACAACAATCCAGGAAAATCCACGCAATCCACGACAATCCAACCGATCCACCACAATCCACGCGATCCACGACAATCCACGCGATCCACAACAATCCACGACAATCCACGACAATCCAACCGATCCACGACAATCCACACGATCCACGACAATCCACGTGATCCATGACAATCCACGTGATCCCGAGATCCACGACAATCCACACGATCCACGACAATCCAACCGATCCACTCGATCCACAACAATCCAACCGATCCACGACAATCCAACCGATCCACGCAATCCAACCGATCCACGACAATCCAAACGATCCACGCGATCCACGACAATCCACGTGATCCACTCGATCCATGCGATCCACGACAATCCATGCGATCCACGGCAATCCAACTGATCCACTCGATCCACGACAATCCACGCGATCCACGACAATCCACGCGATCCACGACAATCCACGCGATCCACGACAATCCACGCGATCCACGACAATCCACGCGATCCACGACAATCCACACGATCCACGACAATCCACGCGATCCATGACAATCCATGCGATCCACGACAATCCACACGATCCACGTGATCCACGACAATCCACGCGATCCACTTGATCAACACGATCCAAGACAATCTACACGATCTAAGACAATCCACACGATCCACGACAATCCACGCGATCCACGAGATCCACTACAATCTACACGATCATCGACAATCCACATGATCCAAGACAATCCAACCGATCCACGCAATCCACACGATCCACGACAATCCATGTGATCCACTCGATCCAAGACAATCCACACGATCCACGACAATCCACGCGATCCACACGATCCAAGACAATCCACACGATCCACGACAATTCACGCGATCCACGACAATCCATGTGATCCACGACAATCCACGCGATCCACGACAATCCACGCGATCCACGTGATCCTCGACAATCCACGCGATCCACTTGATCAACACGATCCAAGACAATCCACACGATCCACGACAATCCACGGGATGCGATCCACGACAATCCACATGATCCAAGACAGTCCAACCGATCCACGCAATCCACGCGATCCACTCGATCCAAGACAATCCACACGATCCACGACAATCCACGCGATCCACACGATCCAAGACAATCCACACGATCCACGACAATCCATGCGATCCACGACAATCCACGCGATGCGATCCACGCGATCCACGACAATCCACTCGATCCACGACAATCCACGCGATCCACGACAATCCACGCGATCCACGACAATCCACACGATCCACGCAATCCACACGATCCACGTGAACCACACGATCCACGAAAATCCACGACAATCCACGACAATCTACGCGATCCACGACAATCCAAACGATCCATGACAATCCAACCGATCCACGCGATCCATGACAATCCACGACAATCCACGCGATCCACGAGATCCACTACAATCTACACGATCCATGACAATCCACTCGATCCACGACAATCCACGACAATCCACGCGATCCACGAGATCCACTACAATCTACACGATCCACGACAATCCAACTGATCCATGCGATCCACACGATCCACGACAATCCAACCGATCCACGCAATCCACGACAATCCACACGATCCACGCGATCCATGACAATCCAATAACAAATAAATAATACAATTGGTGACCGTGATCAATCAACACAAATTGAACAATTATATAAATGAACAACAAAGATGTGAGATGTACTCACAATAAGAACAGGCTTTAAAACATAATTCAAACAAACAATCAGCAGTGCACATGTTGACAGAGTGACAGTAAATCATAAAAAGGCATTAAGAGAGAAAAACACAATCAAATTAATAGATGGACTCACGTAATTCACAAAGACGCACACAGTTATGCAACAGAGTGCCAGGACAGAGTGCAAAGAATGAGCCAAATGGTTCACAATCAATTTATAGGCAACAGGTGAGGAGGGATTGGTCAGGTGACAGGTGGCAAAGTATCATTGAAAGAGCGAAATGGAGTTGAAAGAGAATAGAAGGGCAGGAGTCTTTTCATAGCCGGCCCGGAATTGGGATCAATTCCTCCTGGGAAAAAGACTCATTCCTCTGCCAGCTCTGGAAACGCCATCAAACGTGACACTGGTCTTGTGTAACTCCGACTGCCAACTTGGATGTCCACTGACTGGACACGCCCATCCCTCCCGATCGTGACGGTGATGACACGCCCTGTTGGCCAAGAGGCCCGAGACAGTTGTGGGTCAAAGATCAGAACAGTCTTCCCTACTTCGAGATTCTGGACTTTCCTCAGCCACTTTCCTCTGAGTTGTAGGTTAGGCAAATAGTCACGAATGAACCGTGTCCAGAAGTGGTCAGCCAAAATCTGGCTATGACGCCACATCCTTCGTCCAAGGAGCTTACTACTGACAAACATGGCTTGTGACAGAGAGGCATCCCGCCGCCCCATCAGGAGCAAATTTGGGAGTGATCGGATAGGAAAGATAACCTAGAGGCTTTGAATTCATGATGCCTTCTACCTCTATCAGGACAGTTTGAAGGACAACTTCAGAGGTGGGTCTGCTTTCCAAGAATCACTCGCAAGGCATTCTTAACTGATCTGATTTCACGCTCCCAGGCTCCACCGAAGTGTGGAGCTCCTGGTGGATTGAAGTTAAATGAAATCTGCTGATTGGCCAAGTGTTCCTGGAGCTTGGGTTCCATCGCCTGGAAGCATTTACTCAGTTCTCTGTCCCCAGCATGAAAGTTCGTTCCTCTGTCTACCCAGATCTCCAAGGGCTTGCCACAACGTGATATGAAGCGACGAAGAGCTAGGAGAAAGGCATCAACATCCAAACTTCCGAGCAAGTCAAGATGTAAGCAACGAGTAGTTAAACGCTTAAAGATGATTCCCTAGCGCTTTTCTGTTCTACGGCCCTGGTAGATAATATAGGGTCCAAAACAATCCACCCCGGTGGACCAGAATGGTGGTTTGAAAAGACGCAGCCTCGCCGGGGGCAGATCAGCCATCTTCGGCACTTCAGGAGAGGATTTCCATCTCTGACACTCCCTGCATCTATGCTGATGTTTACGGATGGCTGGTCTTCCTCCTACGATCCAATACTTGCGTCTCAATTCTCCAAAGACCCAATCTGAGCCCGGATGCAGCAGGGATTCATCATAGTCCTTAATGATGAGCTGCGTAGTAGGATGCTTCAGGTCTAGAATAATTGGGTGAATGATGTTGGGGTCCAGGTCCTGGGATCGACGTAGTCTTCCTCCCACTCTCATCAACCCCACATCTGGATCCAGTTCAGGAGACAATGAGAGGAGACGACTTTGCCTATGGAGAGGTTTCCCTTTCTGGAGAGCATTGAGTTCTTCTGGGAAACATGACGCCTGGGCTGTAAAATAAAAGATTCGGCTGCTGCCCCTGTAGAGACTTTGTTGGCCTGAGTTCGTGTCTGCTCAGTGGCGATGATGAAGTCACTCCAGTTTTGATACTTTGATACTGGGAGACATCTGGCAATGTACTGGTAGCAGCAGAAACATTCAGACACAAAGCAGCTTTCTTCACTTCATTGCGGTCTGCGAGTGGTGATGGGTGGGCAACATCAGGGGCAACAGATTCTTGCCTCGGGTCAGGACATCCGCTGGGTTATTTAAACTGTCTACATATCTCCAGTCATCACTGTCTGTGAGTTCCTGGATTTCTGCGATCCAGTTGCCAACACAGACTTTATAGTGGCTCGACAGTTTTCAACCAGGTCAGCACCGTTGTGGAGTCACTCCAAAGGATAGTTTGAGCCAATGACAAGGTAAGTTCAGACCTCATGGTGGTGGCTAACTGCACCCCTAATAAGGCAGCACTCAGTTTGAGTTGGGGTATTAACAACTGTCTTTTAGGTGACACTCTGGAACGGGCCATGATGAAGGCCACATGCATGTGATTTTGATTGTCATAGACATGCAAAAAAGCCACAGCGACATAGGCCAGTTCCGTGGCATCACAGAAGACATGGAGCTCTCGGTGTATACCCGACTGGTCCGCACAAGGGGGCACATAACAGGGGGGCAGTCTGATGCTGGGGAGTTCAGACAGTTCATGTTCCCACCTCAGCCACTGATCTGCCAGTTCAGATGGAGTAATGGGGTCATCCCAGCCTTGTTTGGTTTTCCACAAGTCCTGCACCAGCACTTTGGCCCAGGTGGTATAAGGTAAGAGGTACCCTAATGGGTCATATTGACTGGCAAGAGTACGGTATATGAGGCGGAGTGTGGGAATACTAAGGGGAGTCACCTGTTGTTTGTATCCCAGGCTATCAGGAAGGCAGCTCCAGCGCAAGCCCAAAGTGGATTCTTCAGGATCAACACCTGCTTGAGAGAGCCACAAGTCAGTGTTCACAGATCTCACTCGTAGGTCTTTGGGTGAGTTGCTGGAGCCATAGTCCACCAGAGAAACCGGAGTAATGGCCGGTCAGCAGGGAGTAGGTGAACTTGGTGGAACAGATTTTATGTCGCCACTGATAGCCACACTATGTTCACGGAAACAGAGGAGCACGCCAAGAAGAGAGGGACCGAGAGTTGGACCAGGAAGAAGTCTACAATTCAGGCTGAGACCATGAAGCTGGAAAGAGCAGTTGAACACCAGTCGGTGTTTCCCACTGGCTTGTTTGATAACATGATGTGGGACTAGCCAAGATTCCGACCCTGTCGTCTTTGGGATCCAACTCTTTCACATACTCCATATCAATAAGCTTCTGGATCTCCTGGTTGTAGATCTCAATTAACTCTTGGTCCTTCTTCAGTCTTTGCTCGGTTCCCCGGAGCCCTGGCAACAAGGTATGAACTTTGAAGAATAACTTCAGACTCTTGGGTGCTCTGAGCAGTGGGGTAGCATACCGCAATACCTCGCCTACTTCTTTAACCCTCTGGGGTCTGAGCTGTTTTCGGGCTCTTTCGGTGTTTTGGTATGCCCTGACATTTGTGCTTATTTCAGCTACTTAAAACATACCATTTGCCAACATATAAATTTGCTGTATTCAGCACAAACTCTGCTACAATAATATGTGAGCAAAATGGATGTACATGTTTGCATTTTATAGAAAAAAAATAATATGCGTGGTTAGTACGTTTTGGGAAAAAAAATGTCACCGCAATAAGGCCATTTAACACATACTGAATAGTTGTAAACAATACTTTTGAGTTACTATTCTTGTAGGCTAGAACTTTTACTTCAAAATGAAGTGAAAATCATTCTGACCACTCTTTCAGAAAGATCAATATAACGATTTGAATTTCTTACATCAGTTTTTGGGTCATTACTGCTGTATGCGTGGGAGTGTTAATGCCCATGAATATTAATGTGATTTACACCTGGGGAGACTAAAGACACTCCCCCAATGTGCTAATGCCCCATCAAGGTGCTGTGAGGCAGCCTGAACTAAGAATGATTCGATGTATAAAAAGTTAAAAAGAACAGCATTTATTCAAAATAGAAATCTTTCCTAAGAACATAAAGACTTAAAGTCATTCATATCACTTAACACTTCCTTTCAAAAAAAAAAAAAAACATAAAAAGACCAAACTTGTTTTTTTTTTATTAAAAAAATATATAAAATATTGCTTATATAGTGCTTATATAAATAAAAAAAAGTGCATTCAAAGAATCCTAAAAAAACTATCACAGGTTAAAAAAAATTAAGCAGCATAACTGTTTACATCATTGATTTTAAAAAAAATATATATCAGAATGATTTCTGAAGGCTGATGGTGACGATGTAAACACAACAAAACAAAAGCAAAAAACTGTTAGCACATTATCCAAAGTAAACTGATGGACTATTATGATTATAGATGCACAATGTATCTGTTGATGGACAGAGAAACATCTATTGATTGGTAGACTGCGTAACCGCGAGTATCTGTTTATGGCTCATCGACCGCACGCATTTACTGATACACTCAATGAACGGCTGTACCTAATACAAATAAAACATCTCTAGTTAACTAGTAGATCATTCATTTAGTCCGCTCTTAAATAAGAGATCTAGAGCTAAAATGTTTTGTTTTTGAACTCAAGCTGAGCGCTCGTGTCCTGCTATCAGTGTCATGGATACAGTGAGTCTCTTGTGGCGGCGCGCGCACAGAACGTGCTTTTCAATCTATTGTCATTGCGGACACTATTCATTCCGGTGAAATCACAAAATAAAATGCACACAAACGTGTGTCCTATATACGTGTGTGTTTGATATAGACTGTAACCACTGATGAACATATTCGGTTTTGATGAGAGAAAAAAAATATGCTAGTGGTGGATTCGAACCTGTAACCTCTAACACGCTTGGCAATTGATCTAACCACTAGACCACAGGAGAACTCAAACAAAGCCTGCAGATCAATATATTTCACTAAATCATTACAAACTAAGCAGTTATTTAAAAAGTTTACACGAGCGTATAGGCCTACACGAACGTTGTGAGTTAATATTTACTATAGTCTGAAAATGCATTTGAGCTCTATGATCAGAAAAGGAATTATAAAACACTAAACTTACTCCGAACTTGTATCCTCGGGGTCAATCTGTTCTTCAAAATGCAACCGCTCGTCTGAGTTTCAAATTCCACTGAGGAAAAGGTTAATTATTCCCAGCTGTCCATAATCCTCTGAAGGAGTAACGTTAGCGTGCTTCCATCCCTAAAACGCGATGAACTATCAGTGAATCTCTGATGAAGAATCTTCATGTTGTTATGCAGTGATCGGGGGCGTGCCGCGTGTGGGATGCATATCGCCTATTTACCATGTCAAAAGCGCTGGGGGTGTGGCGGGCTCACCTAATTATATATAATGAAGGGAGAGCGAAAAAACTGTAACTCTCCTTGGTTTCAAACGGATTACATAAACTGGAAATATTTAAAAAAAAAATAAAAAAAAAATTACTTCATTTGAAAGAGAGAATCTCAGCTTCATAAAGAGACATCTCTCGTATCTCTGTGACAAGTATTGACAGAGTTAAAGTGAATGTTTCGGACGCGTTTCAGAACGGACCTCAAAGACAGAGAGAAGGGAAAACGCGCATCATGTTTATTTTTCTTTGTTTGACGAAAAGCACAACACTTTGTTTTTATTGTGAGTATCCACAAAAAAAATAGAAACTTAACAGGATCTAATGATGTACAACACTTATATTTAAGATCAAAATTAACAGAGTAATTTGATTCTCTTTTGCACTGATAAGGAAAAAATCCAGCAAAACGCGGGCACGCGGTTTTCGACCCCTAAGGGTTAATGGCAGTCTTAGTCTCAAGCAGTTCCAGGAAAAAAGTATCTTGTTTAGATCTGGGAATTACTTCGTGCGGTTCTGAGATTAAGGCTCTCTTTTGGCCCTTTAAGTTGTAGCTGAGACGCTGCCGAGGTCAGAATGATTGTTCGTTCTGAGCCATCATCAAGTATGGCATACGTATGCAGCCTCTGCCAGCCATTGATCAGTAAGACCGGAACTACCTTCAACATCACCCGAGGAGATTGGTTTGGCTGATCAATGTACAGTGTGTTCTTAATACAGGGTTCCCGGATGAGCACATTGAGAATGTCTGCTGTAGCCGAGGTCTATGGGCACAGTCTTCATCTCAAGCAGTTCCAGGCAAAAATGATCTTGTTTAGATCGGGTTACTTCCTTCTCAGGACGGTGTGGGAAGGAATCCAGTCTCCACAGTCTCTCCACATTCTCCATCAATTCTGCAGTAGCTGGACAAGATACACGATCACAGAGAGTGAACAAGGCTTGTGCATCCGACGAAAGAGATCTAGGTAAGGCATTGGATGGGCCTTGGACAGCCCATCCCAGGGCAGTATGAACGGCGATGGGTCCTCCACCAGGTCCAATACGGACAGGCTCTTTGGGCACCAACAAGTGGGAATGATCCGAGCCTATTAAGATTAATGGCTGAGCATGGACAAAGTCCGGTAAGGGTAAGCCTCGCAAGTGGGAATGTTCCCTCTGCAGGTCAGAGGCACAACATGAATGATCAGCTAGATTGAGGACTGGGGCAGTAAAGGCGTTGACTATAGGAAACCTAATCTTTTTCTTCCTCTGGCTCACAGGGGAGATGTGACAGGAGATAGTCTCACCACTCATTGGAATTACTTCGTGCCGCACGGTTCTGAGATTAAGGATCTCCTTTGGCCCTTTAAGTTGTAGCTGGGATGCTGCCGAGGTAAGAATGATTGTTCGTTCTGAGCCATCATCGAGTATGGCATACGTCTGCAGCCTCTGCCGGCCATTGATCAGGAAGACCGGAACTACCTTCAACATCACCCGAGGAGATCGGTTTGGCTGAACAATGTACAGTGTGTCCTCAATACAGGGTGCTCGGGCAAGCGTATTGAGAATGTCTGCCGTAGCCGAGGTCTCTGGGCGTTGTGGGTGTGTGGCCAGTTGACGTGCAATGCTATGTAGGATGGTGAGATGCAGTCCATTGCAGGTATTGCAAGGCTTTTTTAGTGTGCATTTATCTGGTTTATGGCAGCGGGCACATCGGTAGCAACGATCATTCTTCTCTATCCAAGTTCTCAGTTCTAAATGGTAAATGGTTGTAACAGAATGAAAATTCTGTAACAGGTAATTTTGTAATGAAGGAAAGAAATGATGTAGTAGCACTACAAGCCATGAGAGGGCGCTACATATGCTCACCTGTTTGGAAACATAAAAGAGAAGAAACTGACATGAAGAAGTCAGTCAGTTTGGGGTGAGGAGCTTATGCTTCCTGGTGGCTACTTTAAAACCATGATTCATTGAGAAACCTGGGGGGTTTAAGCTCAATGTAAGGACTGGTCGTTTTTTTGCTCACACTTTAAGGGGAATGGGGAAGCAAGTAAGTTGGGAAAAAGTAAAAAGGATGATGGTCTGGAATGTTTTTTTTGTGTGACTACAGCCGAAATGGATAGTGACACAGAAAAGAGAAGTATTTCCACGTACTCAATGTTTTCATCATAACAACCAAGTTTCAGCGCACTCAATGTTTTCATCAGGCTGCATAACTTTATTTGTTTTTCTTCTACATGGGACCGAACTTCACATCAGATAAGAACTTTAAGGTCATTGGTTTTTTTTGCTTTGTTTTTTTGTGTGGGTGAAATGAAAGTCAATGGTTACTAGTCTTGCATTAAGAGTTAATGTTAGAAAATGCCAGCAGTGGGGTAATAAAACAACTAAAAGAGTCAAAAGTGGGTAGAATGTTTGCTTGAGTATATTAAACAGTTTTGATCTGAGTGATAACCTCTCATTAGTAGCTAAATCGAATAAAACAAAACGAGAAAGGTTACAAAATTGCGCCCGAACAGGGACTCTGAATAAGAGATTCTTGAACTTAGAGGGGGTATCACTAAATAATTTAAGAAAGGATCAAATAAAAGAACTTACAGCAAACCCAGTAGTCTAAAAATGGAGAGGGATGAGATCGTGTCCGGTGAGGATTTCTCTGATGAAGCACTCATGCAGAGGAGAGATCCAGTGAATGAAATGATCGACACTTTTAGTGAACTTTATATCGAATCAGAAGAAGAAGGATTGGCAATACAAGACCAGCTTGGCGATCCAGATGATTTTACTGCAATTCCACCTCCACCACCGGTTGTTTTGAGGAGGAGCAGGTGTATTCAAATGGAATGGAAACAAAACAACGTCTAATTGACATCGAAGAACACCTTACTGACATCGAACATAGGGTGAGTGATTGTGTTATTCAAAACACAATGGTAGATATGATGAAAAAATTTGAAGATCGAATTAACTATCGTATCCAAAAAGAAACTGATCGAGTTAAAGCACTAATGGACAATAGGATAGCTGATTTAGGTCAGAGCATGGTTGATTGTCTAAAAAGGAGAGATAAACAACTAGATCAGAGGATTCAAGCTATAAACCAACTTTCATCTACTCCCATTCCTGCAACCAGGGCCGGCCCGAGGCATAAGCGAACTAAGCGGCTGCGAGTTTAAATATAATATATATGACTTAAATAAGTGACATAAATGAATTAATGAATATGGCTGAATGAATGAATAATTCAAGACAAGAAAATTCTGATTTCATGATCAATATACCTGCCGACAACTGCTGCTGTGTCTCAGCGTTTAAGTTCTCCGCATAATCGAGACACCTCGCGCGTGCATAGACAATTTGTGCGCAACTGCGCATAGTCACGGTATCGGTTTAAGTTGGAGAAAACAGCCGCAGGGGAACTTAACCTTCTAGGTGTAAGGGTGGGAGTTTGAATAAATAATAAAGTTTGAACTCTTCTCCACTTTATTATACCACACATCAGATCACTAACTCCAAAAACCCTGCCACACTCCAGTACCAAGTGCGCACTGCGCATGACCCATTCCTATCTACGGCAATCCCCGAGGGGAAAAATACATTGCATACACACATACAACGAGCACCAGTACATCATTACCGTATTATAGTAACAGACTTTGTTGGATTTTGTCATGTAAAATCCAACAAAGTCTGTTACAATAATAATAAAAAAGATTTTGAGGACAGTTACACTGTATTGAGACATGTTTACAGTTTTCAACAATAATTGTCATTGTTTAACCCTTGCTCTTATATGTTTCTGATTTCTCAGTTTTGTCATTATTTTAGCAAATAATTTATTTTATATGTTTTGAGACAGTTTGTTTTAAGAAGTTTCAAAGAGTTAGTAAAAGAGTAAAGTAAAAGTTAAAACTTTTTTTATTCAAGTAGGCATCTTTTTTTTATTAAGTATTTATTTTGTATTAATACATAACCTCACTGTATTAATTTATAATGTATCATAATTGCGTGACATTTGTTCAATAATCGTCAAGCACAGGTGACTCCACGTAGTGGAAGGGGGCCCCCAAATCAAATTCTGCTTAGGGCCCCCATAAGGCTCGGACCGGCACTGCCTGCAACTACGGTCAGTCATCATAAAACTGCAAAGAAAGAAAGTGTGCAAAAACAAGCTCATTCGAGTCAACCGTGTATGTCTTTACCAGCACCATACAATCCGCCGGTTAAATTAGAGTTTCCCAGTTTCACCAATGCAAGTGTTGATGATCCAGTTGTATTTATTGAGAGAGTGGAGGAGTACGTTAATCTCCGCCCGTTGCCTGATAAAGAAATACTGGCAGCACTGGCGGTGGTGTTAAAAGGGACAGCAAAAGACTGGTGGAGTGCTGAAAAAAAGAACGTAGGTACATGGAAAAGCTTTAAGGATAAGTTTTTGTTTGCATTTTTGAATGAGGATTTTAAAGAAGTGGCTGCACAGAGACTCATAAATAGAAGACAACAAAATAAAGAGAGTATTAGGGATTTTGCTTACCACTATAGAGCCCTTTGTATGAGAAACAATCCAAAAATGACTGAAACGGAGATCGTGAATGCAATTCTCAGAAACTGCAACCCAAGATTAGCCAGTTTGCTGAGAAGCTCTGCAAACACAGTCGATGAATTAGTTCATTTGGGGACACAGATTGAGAAGGATTGGATGGGAGCAAAAAGTCACTGGAGTTTGGTTAATAGTGAGGAGCAAAACAGGAAATCACCAGCAGCAATGTCAAAAAGAGAAAATCAATTGATGCTGGTTGAGCAAAATAACGCTAGCAAAGGGTACAGAGCTCTTCAACTACCTGTGACCATCAATCACACTAACATTGATGCTATCATTGATACCGGAAGCACTTTTTCGATTGTCCAGAAAAAGATATGGAAAGAACTGAGCAAGAAAGGAAGTGATCAGTTTTATACAAGTAATCAGAACTTTATTTTAGCAAATGGACAATGTCAAAAAGCTATCGGAAAGGTGAGATGGATATGTGAGGTCAAAGAAGAAAAGTATGAGGTGGATTTTTTTGTGATGGAAGATGAGGATTTAGCAGTATCAGTAATCCTGGGTCTTGACTTTTAAAAAAAATCTAAAATGGTTTTGGATTTTAACACCTTGAACTTTCATTTGCCTGAGATAACACAAAAGAAGTGTTCATTGCCTTTTTCTTTCCATGATGAACCATCCACCAACCATTTTTACATGGCTATCCTGGATGCAGAGGAAGATCCTGTCCTAAGTGAAGAGGAACATCATCTCATTTCTGAAGCAG
Organism: Chrosomus eos; assembly: GCA_036326025.1. Taxonomy (NCBI): domain Eukaryota; kingdom Metazoa; phylum Chordata; class Actinopteri; order Cypriniformes; family Leuciscidae; genus Chrosomus; species Chrosomus eos. The sequence goes on along the minus strand of CM070824.1, from coordinate 48,153,281 downwards.
CAAAGCATGCTGAAACAACTCCTGAGGTACAAGCACAGTTGAAAGACTTGATGGTACAATGGCCAATGGTATGTACACAAAGTCTAGGCCGAACCAGCATTATTCGACATCAGATTATCACAACTGACCAGCAATCGGTAAGAAAAAAACCATACAAAGTCTCTGCTTATAAGAATGATTTTATAGAAGGTCAGGTGAAGGAACTACTTGAAAAGAAAATCATTCAGCCTTCTACCTCTCCGTGGGCATCACCGGTGGTTGTGGTAGACAAGAAGGATGGGAGCAAGAGACTATGTGTAGATTACAGAGGCTTGAATGCAAAGACTCACCTAGATGCCTATCCTATGCCGCAGATTGTTGATATAATGGAATCACTGAGTGGAACCAAAGTTTTCAGTACTTTGGACCTTAAAAGTGGGTACTGGCAGATGGAGATGGACCAGCCCAGTGTTGAAAAAACAGCGTTTTGCACATCTTCAGGATTATTTGAATTTCTGTGTCTACCTTTCGGTCTTAAAAACTCGGCCGCGTCTTTTCAAAGGCTTATGGAACAGGTGCTAAGAGAGCACAAAAATAAATTCTGTCTGGTCTACATTGATGACATTGTGGTTTATTCACCTTCTGTTGTAACCCACCTTCAACATCTCCAGAAAGTGTTTACTTGTCTTAAAAAGGCTGGTTTGTCTCTTAACCTGAAGAAATGCAATTTCATCAAGCCATCACTGACGTTTCTAGGTCATGTTATCTCGGCAGATGGAGTAAAGACGGATCTGGAGAAAATATCGGCTGTCCAGTCATTTCCGGTGCCTGCATCAGTCAAAGAGGTCCAAAGATTTCTAGGCCTGTCAGGCTGGTACCATAGGTTTATTGAGAATTTTTCTAAGAAAGCCGCTCCACTTCATGCTCTAAAGAAAAAAGGGGCAAAATGGATATGGTCTGAAGATTGTCAACAAGCCTTTGAGACAATCAAACAAGATCTCATCAGTGCTCCAGTTCTAATATCACCTGATGTAAACCGTGCTTTTAAAGTTCAGACAGATGCCAGTGAGAACGGTTTGGGAGCAGTGTTGACTCAAGAAGAAGATGGGCAAGAAAGAGTGGTGGCATATGCATCTCGGCTTTTGAAGGGAGCTGAGAGAGCATATTCTACATCCGAAAAAGAGTGCCTAGCAGTCGTGTGGGCTGTAGAAAAATGGAAGCATTACCTGGAGGGAAAACCTTTTGAAGTGGTAACAGATCATGCTGCATTGGTCTGGGCATTTCAACATCCAAAGCCATCCTCTAGGTTAATAAGGTGGACAATACGGCTCCAGGGGTTTCATTTTTTTGTCACTTACCGAAAGGGACAGTGCAATGTGGTTCCTGATGCACTGTCCAGAAAGTACCACTTTGAAACTGAGTCTCTTTTTTTAAATACAGCACAAAAAAATAATTCACCAGACTACACTTTACCTGTGGATCTTGAGCAAGTCAGCAAAGCTCAGAAAGATGACAAAGAGATCCAGAATTTGATGTCACAAAATCTGCGGAAACAAAGTGATGATGCAATGCGAGTTCACTATCTGTGCAAAAATGGAGTAATTTTTAGGAGTGTCCCTGAAGGAAAGAAAGGACAAAAACTTCAAATAGTGATTCCAGCTGTTTTCAGAAAGACGTTTTTATCCTATGCTCATGACAATCCATTGAGTGGCCATTTAGGAAGTTTCAAGACCCTAATGCGACTGCTTGATTTTGTTTATTGGCCCAGCATAAGAAGTGACGTTTGGCAATATTGCAAAGTATGTACGGTATGCCAACAATACAAACCACCAACAACTAAGACTGCAGGGATGATGCAGAGTGTACCAGTAGTCGAGCCGGGACATATGATGGGGATTGACATAATGGGTCCTTTTCCAAGGAGTTCAAAGCGACATGAGTATCTGTTAGTAGTTGTGGACTATTTCTCCAAGTGGGTGGAATTATTTCCAATGAGAGCCGCAAGAGCTCCTACGATTGCTCGAATTCTCATTGAAGAGATTTTCACTCGTTGGGGAACACCAACTTACCTGGTGTCTGACCGTGGAAGGCAGTTCACGTCAAATCTCCTCACAACTATATGCAAACAATGGAAAGTCATTCAGAGGCTCACTACAGCCTATCATCCTCAAAGTAACTTAACAGAACGAGTCAACAGGAACCTAAAAACGATGATGGCGTCCTATGTAAAAGAGAACCACCGAAGCTGGGATCAGTGGCTTCCAGAATTTCGTTTTGCACTGAATTCAGCATGGCAAGAAACCACAGGATACTCGCCAGCGGAAATCGCTCTTGGAAGAAGGTTGAAAGGGCCATTGGAACGAGCAATTCAACATCCACCAGATCCAGATCACCAGAGTTACAGTACTCTGGAACGGCATGCTCATCTAATTGATCTGGTTAAAGCTAATGTGGAGAAAGCACAACAGCACCAAAGAAAGTATTACAATCAGAGAAGAAAGAACCAAGAGTTCTGTGAAGGAGATGTGGTGTGGGTGCGATCTCATCCGTTATCCAAGGCTGATGATGATGATCCTGTGAACTATAGGGTCTCTCTTATTTCTGATCCTACAGTCAGTGATTCGTATCATATACAGAATTTGAAAATTTGCCACGGATATGTCAAATTTTAAAAACATGGGAGGGGGTATGTAACAGAATGAAAATTCTGTAACAGGTAATTTTGTAATGAAGGAAAGAAATGATGTAGTAGCACTACAAGCCATGAGAGGGCGCTACATATGCTCACCTGTTTGGAAACATAAAAGAGAAGAAACTGACATGAAGAAGTCAGTCAGTTTGGGGTGAGGAGCTTATGCTTCCTGGTGGCTACTTTAAAACCATGATTCATTGAGAAACCTGGGGAGTTTTAAGCTCAATGTAAGGACTAGTCGTTTTTTTGCTCAGACTTTAAGGGGAATGGGGAAGCAAGTAAGTTGGGAAAAAGTAAAAAGGATGATGGTCTGGAATGTTTTTTTTTGTGTGACTACAGCCGAAATGGATAGTGACACAGAAAAGAGAAGTATTTCCACGTACTCAATGTTTTCATCATAACAACCAAGTTTCAGCGCACTCAATGTTTTCATCAGGCTGCATAACTTTATTTGTTTTTCTTCTACATGGGACCGAACTTCACATCAGATAAGAACTTTAAGATCATTGTTTTTTTTTTGCTTTGTTTTTTTGTGTGGGTGAAATGAAAGTCAATGGTTACTAGTCTTGCATTAAGAGTTAATGTTAGAAAATGCCAGCAGTGGGGTAATAAAACAACTAAAAGAGTCAAAAGTGGGTAGAATGTTTGCTTGAGTATATTAAACAGTTTTGATCTGAGTGATAACCTCTCATTAGTAGCTAAATCGAATAAAACAAAACGAGAAAGGTTACATGGTAAATGGACTGCATTTATATAGCGCTTTCACAGACCCAATGGCCACCAAAGCGCTTTACAATTTGCCTCACATTCACCCATTCACTCTCTCATTCATACACCGACGGGCGACGGCAGCCATGCAAGGCGCCATCCAGCTCGTCGGGAGCAGCTGGGGTTAGGTGTCTTGCTCATGGACACCTCGACACTTGGTCAGGTGGAACCGGGGATTGAACCACCAACCTTTCGGTTTGTAGACAACCTACATGAACCACTGAGCCACTGCCGCCCCTAATGGGCCACTGCTTTAGTTCTAATGGGCTAAACTCCTTCACTTTTGGACAGGTTCCCAAGAAGTGGTCGTTGTTGTTACAGTATGGACAGAAAGGTTGGAACTTGTGTTTACCAAAGAAAGTCATCCCTTTTCCATGGCCTCCTTGAACACTCGGCTGGCTATCCACAGTGGCTGTGTTGCTTAGGTACATAGTGGTAGGCATCACCCTTCTCCCTTGGCTTTTCTGGACTAGATCTCGTTTCTCCATTGAAGCAGGGACTGAAACTTGTTGGGCAATACTCTTGGCCCTGGCTTTCACCTGGAGCCAGGCAGAGAAGTCTTCTAAGGTGTATGTTTGTTCTGCGCCATCTTTCAGGATGCCACGATTCAAACAGTGCTCCACGAAACTGTCCCGGTAGTGAAGGGGAAGCTTGGTTAGTAGCCTGTCAACATGAGAGCCACACTGCAACTCACTTCCACCTGCACCTTCCACTGATCGCAGCATGCCGATCAATGACTGTACAGAAAGAGCAAAATCCTGGAATGTATGGTTATCTCTGATTCTGACAGGTGGTGAATGAAGGATGTTGGCTAGTTCACTTTGGACCAACTGCCATGGCTGGCCATACCTTGCCTTCAGGGCTGCCAGAGCAGATGTATAGGGAGTTGAGGCGTGCATATAAGACTTTGCTAGATTGTAAGCAGTAGGCAGTCTCAAGTGGTCCATTAGAACCTGGAACTTATATTGTTCAGAGAGGTGAGCATGAATATTTTATTCTTTTCTAACTAATAGGGCACAGCAAGTAAAGGTCAATGAGACGCTATCAGAGATCAAATACTGTAACACAGGAGTTCCTCAGGGTTGTGTTGCTTCACCAATACTATTCACATTATACACAAATGATTGCAGGAATGTACACTCTAATAACCATATAATGAAATTTGCTGACGATACCGCGATCCTAAGTCTTTTGTACAAGAAAACGGACTCCTCTATGTATCAAGACGAAATAGACTCATTTGTTAAATGGTGTGACACCAACCAACTAATTTTAAATATCCAAAAAACAAAGGAGATGGTCTTCGACCCGAGGCAAGTTACAGACCACAAGCCAGTGGTCATTAAAAACCAGGAAGTAACTCAGGTGTCCTCATACAAATATCTAGGTGTCTTCTTTGTTGGAATACACATGTTGATAACCTGTGTAACAAACTGCAGCAGAGGCTATATTTTTTAAGGCGCCTAAGGTTGTGTGGTGTGAGCAGTCGTATCATGATGATCTTCTATTATGCAATCTTAGAGAGTGTCATCCGATATGGAATCACTGCATGGTTTGGCAACCTAACAGTTAAGGTGAAAAATAAGCTTGCTAACATGCACAAAATAGCCATGAAATTTATAGGGAGGAGAGAATATGAGCCTATACAGAGCCTGTATGATCAGGCAGTTATAAAACGGGCTATGAAAATTAAATCAGACCCACAACATCCTCTCTTTCCTGAATATGAAACCTTGCCATCAGGAAGAAGACTCCTTGTACCAAAATGCAAAACTAATCGCTTCAAATTATCATTCGTGCCAGTCTCTATTAAGTTGCTGAACGATGTGAAATAAAATTGTGTGAGCACTTCAGCACTTTATTTGTGATCTCGGTGCAATAGGGCAATGTGCAATATATATACTAGCACCTTAGCATTTGCACTTTACATAAACTTCAATACAATGGAGTAATTTGCAACAACCACACTAGCACTTAAGCACTCGCACTTTAATCCATGGAATTGTGCTGTCAATTATGTCACCCTTTTTTCTTCTGTGTCTATATCTGCTTCTGTTTCTGTTGATGTGTTTTTGTAATTTGTTATGTCTTGTATGATATTTATTCTATGAAACAACTCTGCACTGTGCCCAAGCAAAATTTCCCCTTGGGGACAATAAAGTTAACTCAACTCAATATCTAACAGATTCTCCAACGCCATTTTAAGCAGAACAAAGTCACTTTCTCTTCCACTCTCAAAATAAGGCAGTCTTGGCTTGGGAATGCCAAAAGCAGTGGCTACTAACAGCTCCATGATACTAGCTCCCTCTGAGGTCCTTTCATTAGGCTTAAGCAAGGAAAGAGGTGCAGGCATGTTAGGAACGGGATCTGTGGGTCTTTGAATCCTGGCAGGACGAGGTCCGGTCCGCACTAAATGGAGGAACGAAGGAGGTGAAGGAGTTGTCTGCTCTGGACTAGACGTCGGAACTGCTGGGTGAATCCCTTGAACAGAAGGGAGAGTCTCAGCCTGACTCACAGGATTTACATGCTGAGGTAAGGATTGGAACGAAGTGGTTGGCTGATTCACTGGAACGGAATCGGAGACGGATATTTGAGGACTAACACAGGGAGCTTGCTGCTCTGAAACCAGGTCGACAGGTTCACCTGAATCCAAAACTCTGGAGCTCATTGATAAAGGAGCCAACTCTTGAGGTGGTGGCAGAGCAGTTGGATGTTCTATGGTCACTTTTCCTGTGAATGAGGTTATTAGCCGAGCCTCTTCCAATTCTCTTTGAACTCTCCGCAGCCGTCGCTGTAGAGTCAGAGATCGGGACATCCTCTCTTTCTCCGTCAAAGCTTCTTGTGCTTGTCTGTCCAGTTCTAGAGTCCGGCCATCTAGGGCTTGTTCCTCCTGGATTTGCATTTGGATCTCTTGCAATTCTCCACGTTTCCTCCTCTCCTC
>CM070824.1:48134401-48141901 GCA_036326025.1 Chrosomus eos | reverse complement strand
TTACAGTGAGGATGATGATGATGATGAAGATGTTGTTACAGTGAGGATGATGATGATGATGCTGTTACAGTGAGGATGATGAAGATAATGATGCTGCTGTTACAGTGAGGATGATGAAGATGCTGAAGATGCTGAAGATAATGATGATGATGATGATGATGATGATGATGGTGTTACAGTGAGGATGATGAAGATGCTGAAGATAATGATGATGGTGTTACAGTGAGGGTGAGGATGATGATGATGCTGTTACAGTGAGGATGATGAAGATGATGAAGATGATGTTACAGTGAGGATGATGATGATGATGATGATGATGATGATGATGATGATGATGATGATGATGATGATGGTGTTACAGTCAAGTCACCTTTATTTATATAGCGCTTTTTACAATACAAATTGTTTCAAAGCAGCTTTACAGAGATAACAGGCAAACAATGTTGTAATAGTATTGTTCAATTGAAAATTAAATGTCCCCAACTAAGCAAGCCAAAAGGCGAAGGCAACAGTGGCAAGGAACCAAAACTCCATCAGGTGACAGAATGGAGAAAAAAAACCTTGGGAGAACCCAGGCTCAGTCGGGGGGCCAGTCCTCCTTTGGCCAACGAATGAACAGTGTATGATTATGAGTTAGGCAGCATAATGTCAGGAGTCAGATGGGATCAGAACTTTCACGATATTATCCAGTTCATCTGGTTGGGTTGGGTCATCCGGCCGGTGAGGAGATGAGTGGTGAGGTGTCCATGGGCCTTCACAGTGGTGATGGGGCTGGCACATCAGGGATGTGTTGTCGTCGTGTCCATGTGATGGTCCTTCATCAGATCTGGATATGGCCTGGATCCGGTGGTCTGCGGTAAACCTCGGGATAAACAGAGAGACTAATATTAGCGTAGACGCCATCCTTCTTATGATGTACAAAGTACATCAGGAATTATGGGAAGTGTTCCCGGTTCCGGCTGATCTAATCTATGCAGCCTAACATTGAATTATAAAAATCTATAATGTGTTATGTGTATGCTAAGCCAAAGAGATGTGTTTTTAGTCTAGATTTAAACTGACAGACTGTATCTGCTTCCTGGACCGTGTTAGGAAGACTGTTCCAAAGTTTTGGTGCTAAATAGGAAAAGGATCTACCGCCAGCAGTCGATTTAGATATTCTAGGTATTATCAACTGGCCAGAATTTTGAGATCGCAATAGACGTGAAGGACTATAATGCGTTAAGAGCTCGCTCAAGTACTGGGGAGCTAAACCATTTAGTGCTTTGTAAGTAATCAGAAATATTTTAAAATTTATACGATGTTTAATAGGCAGCCAATGCAGTGTTGACAGAACCGGGCTAATATGGTCATACTTCCTGGTTCTGGTAAGAACTCTAGCGGCTGCGTTTTGAACTAGCTGTAGTTTGTTTATTAAGCGTGCAGGGCAACCACCCAGTAGAGCATTACAATAATCTAGCCTTGAGGTCATGAAAGCATGAACTAATTGTTCCACATTTGTCAGTGAGAGCATATGACGTAATTTAGATATATTTTTAAGATGGAAAAATGCGGTTTTACAGATACTAGACACGTGACTTTCAAATGAAAGATTGGTATCAAAGAGCACACCCAGGTTCCTAACTGATGTCGAAGACTTAACAGAGCAGCCATCAAGTGTTAGACAGTATTCTAGGTTATTAGGTGAGGAAGTTTTTTGTCCAATGATTAGAATCTCTGTTTTTTCAGAATTTAGTAATAGGAAATTACTGGTCATCCAATTTTTTATATCAGCTATGCATTCCGTTAATTTTGTGAATTGGTAAGTTTCGTTAGGTTTTGAAGAAATATACAGCTGAGTATCATCAGCATAACAGTGAAAGCTAATTCCATGTTTCCTAATTATATCTCCTAATGGTAGCATGCACAGAGTGAACAGCAGCGGTCCTAGTACTGAGCCTTGTGGTACGCCATACTGAACTTGTGATCGATAAGACATCTCTTCACTTACTGCTACAAACTGAAAACGGTCAGATAAGTATGATTTAAACCATGCTAGTGCAATTCCACTAATGCCAACATAGTTTTCTAGTCTATTTAAAAGAATGTTGTGGTCGATAGTATCAAATGCAGCACTAAGATCAAGTAACACTAATAGAGAGATACAACCACGATCGGATGATAGGAGCAAATCACTACTTTAATGAGAGCAGTCTTTAATGAGAGCAGTCTCAGTACTATGGTACGGTCTAAATCCGGACTGAAAATCCTCGCAGATATTATTTCTTTCTAAAAAGGAACACAGTTGTGAGGATACTGCTTTTTCTAGTATCTTTGACAGAAAAGGTAGATTCGAGATCGCCTGTAATTGACTAATTCTGTAGGATCAAGTTGCGTTTTTTTAACAAGCGGTTTAATCATAGCCAACTTAAAGGTTTTTTTGTACGTATCCTAATGACAAAGATGAATTAATGATATCTAGAAGAGGATCTATGACCTCTGGAAGCATCTCTTTCAGTAGCTTAGTCGGTATAGGGTCTAGCATACAAGTTGTCGATTTAGATGAATTAATAATTAAAAAAGAAGCAAAATTCTTCCTCTCCTATAGCAACAAATGAATCAAAATGTTCCTCACGGAGACTACAATATACTCCCTGATGCGATACTGTAGTAGACGGTTGCATAGTTATAATTTTGTCCCTGATATTATCAATCTTATAAGTGAAGAAGTTCATAAAGTCATTACTGCTGTGTTTCTTGGAAACTTCTGGGCTTGAAGCTTTCTTTTTCGTTAGTTTAGTCACTTGTTCAAATAAATACCTAGGATTATGTTTATTTTCTTCTAATAGGGTTGAAAAATAATTAGTTCTAGCATCTTTTAAGGCCTCTCTGTAAGCAATCGAGCTCTCCTTCCATGAAATCCGAAATACCTCTAGTTTTGTTTTCTTCCAGTTTCGCTCCATTTTTCTGGCTGCTCTCTTAAGGGCCCGGGTGTGCTCGTTGTACCACGGCGTTGGACTATTTTCTTTAATCTTCTTTAAGCGCAGCGGAGCAACTGTGTCTAAAGTGCTGGAAAAGAGAGAGTTAAAAGTTTCTGTTGCAATATCAAGTTCTTCTAAGCTATCTGGGATGCTGAGATTATGAAACTGATTTGGAAGATTATTGATAAAGCAATCTTTAGTGGCAGAAGTGATAGGTCTAACATATTTATAACACGGAGTAGGCTTTGCAGCCTTGGCTAAATGTAATTTACACGAGACTAGATAATGATCGGAGATGTCGTCGCTCTGCTGCAGAATATCAACGGCATCAACATCTATTCCATGTGATAATATTAGATCTAGAGTATGATTACGACAAGGAGTAGGTCCTGACACGTGTTGTCTCACTCCAATTGAGTTTATAATGTCTTTAAATGCCAATCCCAATGCATCTTTTTCATTATCTACATGTATATTAAAATCACCAACAATTAGGACTTTATCTGCAGCCAATACTAATTCTGATAGAAAGTCAGCAAATTCTTTGATAAAATCTTTATGGTGCCCTGGTGGCCTGTATACAGTAGCCAGCAGAATTCTCAAACGTGATTTATTGTTTACACTATATATTTTTACATTAAGCACCAACACTTCAAAAGTAGTATATTTAAAACTAGATTTCTTAGTGGTTTTGAGAATATTACTATAAATTACAGCAACACCTCCCCCTTTGCCTTTTGGACGAGGCTCATGTTTATAACAATAATCTTGCGGAGTGGACTCATTTAAAGTGATGATGATGAAGATGATGATGATGATGATGATGGTGTTACAGTGAGGATGATGAAGATGATAATGATGACGATGATGATGGTGTTACAGTGAGGATGATGATGATGATGATGATACAGTGAGGATGATGATGATGATGATGATGGTGTTACAGTGAGGATGATGAAGATGCTGAAGATAATGATGGTGTTACAGTGAGGGTGAGGATGATGATGATGATGCTGTTACAGTGAGGATGATGAAGATGATGATGATGATGATGATGATGATGATGATGATGAGCGGCTGTTCTGTCGGACAACATCTCCAAGACGCTACAGACCATCTGACTAGTAAGTCAAAGTCCAAACCACAGTCTTTGCTGTCCCAACTTAATTGATATAAGTACCAATGTAGAACATCATATAGAAACTGTGTCTATTCCTCGCTTAGTAAGGCCAAACAACAAATCTACTGTAAGATCTAGCAAGAATATTATTGTAATTAAACCAGAAAATCTAAATATCAGTGAACAAAAACAATTTCTAAAGCTAGGTCTTCTAAACATTAGATCGCTCACACCTAAGGCGGTTATTGTAAATGAAATGGTCACAGATAATAATTTCGATGTTCTGTGCCTTACTGAAACCTGGCTTAAACCAAATGATTATTTCGGTCTAAATGAGTCTACTCCACCAGGATACTGTTATAAGCATGAGCCCCGTCTGATCGGTCGTGGCGGCGGTGTTGCAACAATCTATAGAGATATTCTCAATGTTACTCAGAAAACTCGTCATAGGTTTAATTCGTTTGAAGTACTTGTGCTAAATGTTACGCTCTTAGATGTAAGAAAGAAATCCTTATTATCTCTAGCCTTGGCTACCGTATATAGAACTCCAGGGCCATATGCTGATTTCCTAAAAGATTTTGCAGACTTTCTCTCAGACCTATTGGTCAATATCGATAAAGCAATAATTGTTGGCGACTAACATACACAGATAATACAAATGATGCGTTAGGGGCTGCGTTTACAGATTTATTAAACTCTTTTGGGGTGAAGCAAAACGTCAGTGGTCCCACTCATCGTCTAAATCATACACTAGATTTAATTATATCATATGGAACCGATCCAACCGATATAGATATTATACCGCAAAGTGACGATCTCACTGATCATTACATGGTAACTTGCATAATACGCACTGCTGAAATTTGTCATGTTGCACCACGTTATAGACCAGGCAGAACAATCCTTCCAACCACTATAGATAGATTCTCAAATAGCTTACCTGATCTATCTCAGCTGCTCAGTAAACCCAAACAAACAGATGAACTAGAGGAAATGACTAGCAGTATGAGCAACATTTTCTCTAGTACACTAGATATTGTTGCACCAATTAGATTAAAAAAGGTTAGAGAGAAAACTAAAGCACCATGGTACAACAGTGCTACGCATGCTATCAAGAGAGAAACTCGTAACTTAGAGCGTAAATGGAAATGAACTAATTTAGAGGTCTTCAGAATCGCGTGGAAAGACAGTATGTCACGTTATAAAAGGGCTCTAAAATCAGCCAGGGCTGAGCATCTCCGCAAACTAATAGAAAATAACCAAAATAATCCAAGGTTTTTATTTAACACCGTGGCTAGACTAACAAATAATCAGACATCTCCAGAGCAAAATATTCCGTTACAATATAGTAGTAATGATTTTATGAATTACTTCAATGAGAAAATAGAAAGCATCCGAAACACAATTGTAAATGTACAATCCTCTATGGTGTCTTATGACTCAGCCTCAATTATGGCCCCTCTAGAACAACTAATACGCTTTACAACTATAGGACAGGAAGAACTAAATAAACTTATCATTGCATCTAAACCAACAACATGTTTATTAGATCCAATACCCACTAAACTACTTAAAGAAGTGTTACCTGTAGTGGAAGAGCCTCTTCTCAATATTATTAACTCGTCTTTATTTTTAGGTCATGTTCCAAAAATATTCAAGCTGGCAGTAATAAAACCTCTCATTAAGAAACCGCAATTAGATCCAAATAACCTAGCAAATTACAGACCCATCTCAAATCTTCCATTTATGTCTAAAATACTAGAAAAATTTGTGTCCGCTCAATTGTGTTCTTTCTTGCAAGAAAATGATATCTATGAAAAATTTCAGTCGGGATTCAGACCGCATCATAGCACAGAAACTGCGCTAGTTAAAATTACAAATGATTTACTCTTAGCCTCTGACCAAGGCTGTATCTCAATACTAGTTCTACTTGATCTTAGTGCTGCGTTCGACACTATAGATCATAAAATACTCTTAGATCGACTACAAAACTACACTGGTGTTCAGGGACAGGCATTAGGCTGGTTTAGATCGTACTTATCAGACCGTTACCATTTCGTCTGTTTAAATGGGGAAAAATCAAAGATAACATCAGTAGACTATGGAGTGCCGCAAGGATCTGTCCTAGGCCCTCTGCTATTCTCAATATATATGCTGCCACTTGGTAATATTATAAGAAAACATGGAATTAATTTTCACTTATGCTGATGACACTCAATTATATATCTCATCACGACCAGATGAAAACACTAACTTATCTAACTTGACAGAGTGTCTAAAAGATATAAAATGCTGGATGACGTGTAATTTTCTGCTATTAAATTCAGATAAAACGGAGGTATTACTTATTGGTCCAAAAAACTACCCACAAAATCCCTTACAATACAACTTTAATTTAGAAGGATGTCCTGTTACTTTATCCACTACAGTAAAAGACCTGGGTAAAAGACCTCACATTTATCTCCTAAACTCTGGAATAGCCTTCCTGATATTGTTCGAGACTCAGACTCGCTGTCCCAGTTTAAAACTAGATTAAAGACGCATCTCTTTAACCAAGCATTCACTTAATGCTTACCTTTTATACTACTTCTGAATCAGTTCGAATGCATTAACATTATGAACATCAACTATGCTAATTATTTCCCATCTGTCTTTCTGCTGTTATCTCGGGACGCTAGTCCCGAGGTAATTAGGCTACGTCTACATTAATCCGGATAAATTTGAAAACGGAGTTTTCGTTTAAAAACGCTCTCCGTCCACACTAGCGTTTTCAGGCGTTTTCAGACGTTTCAGTGTGGATGAGAAACTTATAAATTCACCTTACTGCGCATGCGTGAAACCTCACAAAAGCTCACTGAGATGATACAGATGGAAAAATAAACAATAAAGGTATCGCGCAATTCTTTCTAACATGATAATTTTATTTAGCAAAATATCTCACCATTCACTGATGCGTCCAGGTCGCACTCAGTCACCTATGTTTGGTCTAAAACGCGACTGCTCTCCTGTATGGACGCAGCACGCAGGACAGCAAATGTGAGTACATTTTCTGTCATCTTTGCAGTAGGCTACTGTGATATGAAGAGTGTGGAAAGTAACATATTTTAGCAACATTGTAAAAGTGAATCGCACATAATTAACAGGCACAATACCGGTAAACATGAATATCTATTGGTACAACATGGATCACATGACTAAACTTACGTCATCGTTTTCAAATACCTCCGGCTTCATAGTCCACACTACAACGCGAAAACGGCGTTTTCAAATTTATCCACTTTGGAGAGCGTTTTCCAAAAGCTACGTTTTTGTTGACTTAAAACGCCGTTTCAGTGTGGACGGAAGGCCAAAACGGAGAAAAAAATATACGTTTTCAAATGAAAACGTATTAGTGTGGACAGGGCCTTAGCGTTCGTCAGC
>CM070824.1:48076901-48131901 GCA_036326025.1 Chrosomus eos | reverse complement strand
ATGATGTTACAGTGAGGATGATGATGAAGATAATGATGCTGATGATGATGATGATGATGATGATGATGGTGTTACAGTGAGGATGATTGTTACGTGCCACATGCACTAACATAGAGAGCGACACCTATTAAAAGGCGCCGCCCGGAGTTCCGTCTCCTGCTCCACTAAATCACTCCACAACACAACAAAAGTTCAAGAAAAGTAAACATTTATTTTTACTAGTAGAAGTAGGGGTAAGATTTTATATTCGCTCAAAACAAAGTGTGAACTGAGAGGATTAAAGTCGGCCACAAAACAACAAACAAAACGGGCGTTCTGACTAAATTTTAGATGGTCTTCCCTAGGTTTAGAAGTAAAATAAAATACAATGCTTACCTCCCTACTAACCAGTAAACAGGAGAAAAAGGTGAAAAATAAACAAACGGCCTCCGGCCTCTCAAACAGACTGGAAAGTAAATCAGGATAACAGTTACCGGCCTATACCGCTAACATGTTGGTGCTGCACACAAGCAGCTTACTCTACACCAAAGAGTGTTAACACACTATGATCTCACACACGAGAATCGCACAATATTACACCCTGAAGCAGGAGGGGGAACTCGATGAACAGAAGCTTCCACACAGCTTATAACCATCCGACGAGTCCATCAGCCCCGCCCACTTCAGCAGCTGCACCTGTAACGCAATTAAGGGACAGGAGAGAGCAAACCCACAAAAGAAACAATCACTTGTTCTACGCATTATCACTTACGTAACACTCCTCCCCTCCCCAAAGATTAATGGCTATAGCTCATTGATCGCATAATCTATTCAGCACTGTGCGCTCTGGACAGCGCATCGGCGATTTGGTTTTCAGTGCCGCGCTTGTGGACAATTTCCAAATTGAATTCTTGAAGGGCGAGGGACCAACGCATTAAGCGTTGATTTGCGTTGTACATGCGAGAGAGAAAAACCAAGGGGTTATGGTCCGTATAAACTTTGATAGGGAGTGTTGAACCACCCAAATAAACCTCAAAATGTTTCAACGCCATCAGTAAGGCGAGAGCCTCTTTCTCAATAGTACTATATCTGTATTGGTAGCGGTTAAACTTCTTCGAGAAGTAGCACACCGGTCTCTTGACGTTCGTTTCGGACGTTTGTAAAAGGACAGCTCCCGCGCCAACCATACTGGCGTCAACCTCAAGTTCGAAAGGACGTTCGAAATCAGGTGCGGCCAGGACTGGGCGTTACATAACAGACCTTTCACTCCTGAAAAAGCATGTTCACACGTAGAGGTCCATTGGAAATTTTGTGTCGGGCGGAGAAGGTCTGTTAGAGGCGAAACAAGAGTAGCAAAATTGCAACAAAATCCGCGATAATACCCAGCCATACCGATAAAACGGCGTAACTCACGTTTGTTTGTGGGTCTTGGGAACTCAGTGATAGCCGCAACTTTAACATCCAGTGGACATACCTGACCTTGACCCACACGTTTGCCAAGATAGGTAACGAAGGCTTTGGCGAATTCACATTTCGTCAAGTTCACGGTTAACGATGCACCAGCTAACCGACGGAAGACGTCATATAACGTTGCAATGTGCTCTTCCCACGTGGAAGAATACACAACAATATCGTCAAGGTATACAGTACAATCTTGTACATCACGTAGTACTAGCTGCATAAGGCGTTGGAATGTGGACGGAGCGTTCCGCATCCCAAACGCCATCACAGAGTATTGACAGAAGTAGTCGGGTGTGACAAATGCTGAGATTTCAGCAGCGCGCGGAGTAAGAGGCACCTGCCAGTAGCCTTTGAGAAGGTCAAGTTTCGAGACGAACTTGGCAGGTCCGACCCGATCGATGCAATCGTCTATTCTTGGTAAAGGAAAACAATCAGGTTTAGTGACAGCATTAACCTTTCGAAAGTCAGTACAGAACCGAAATGATGAATCTGCCTTAGGCACCAACAGGCAGGGAGAACTCCACGCGCTCTGACTTGGTTCTGCTAACCCATTATGCAACATGTATTCAACCTCTGTTTTCATGATACCACGTTTATGCGGATTAACTCTGTAGGGGTGTTGTTTAATCGGAGTCGCATCCCCAACATCGATATCATGGAACAGCACATTAGTGCGAGATGGGACATCAGAGAAAATACTGGGAAAACTGCCAATCAATTTAATAATATTCTCTCTTTGTCGACCTGGCAAGTGAGTAAGGAAGGAGTGTAAATCGCTGAGTATATTAGAGTTACGCAAGCTATCCCCCGGCAGCGCTGGAATAGATCCTCCAATTTCATCCACAATGTCATTCTGGAGAACAGAAGGGGCAACTAAGGTCACGCTCTTAACTGACGCTTCAACTTGGTCTCTCGTGTGATAGGGCTTCAGCATGTTGATGTGACACATTCGCATTTTCTTCCTACGGTCCGGCGTTCTCAGTATGTAATTTGTTTCATTCACCTTTCTTTCTACAACGTATGGACCAGAAAAACGGGACTGCAGAGATGTTCCAGGAACTGGTAACAAAGCCAGTACCATCTCACCAGCAGCAAACGAACGAACCACGCTTTTGCGATCATAATAATCTTTCATGACACTCTGTGAGCTTGCCAGATTCGATTTTGCGAGGTCACAAGCGTGTTTTAAGCGTTTGCGGAGTCTAGCAACATACTCAGTCACCGGCGTCGGCGCCATCTCGTTCTCAAGAAACTGTTCACTCAAAAGTTTAAGGGGACCACGAACAGAATGACCGAACACCAGCTGCGCTGGGCTGAAACCGAGAGAGTCTTGCACAGTTTCACGAACGGCGAAAAGTAATAAGGGCAAAACTTCAGCCCAGTCTTTCCCTGTTTCTACACAGTAAACACATAGCATGGTTTTGAGCGTTTGGTGGAACCGCTCCAGCGCCCCCTGCGACTGTGGGTGGTAGGCGCTGGACATCTGATGTGACACTGAAATCCTAGATAGCACCTGCTTGAAAAGTTTCGATGTAAAGTTAGTTCCACGATCTGTTTGTATTGTACGCGGCAGACCAAACAGAGAACAAAATTTGATGAGTTCCCTCACGATCGTCTTAGCTTTTAGATTACGGAGAGGGATCGCCTCAGGAAACCGAGTGGTTGCACACATCAGCGTAAGGAGATATTGGTGTCCGCTTTTTGATTTTGGGAGCGGTCCTACGCAGTCTAATATTAGACGTTCGAACGGCTCCCCCACCACAGGAATTGGGTGTAAGGGCGCGGGTCGAACGACCTGATTAGGTTTCCCCGCGATTTGACACGCATGACAAGAACGGCAGTATTGCGCGACACTCGTTTTTATTCCGGGCCAATAAAAATACTTAGTAAAACGTTGAAAAGTTTTATTGACCCCAAAGTGTCCAGCCATTAGGTGATCGTGAGCGAGCTCGAGCACTACTGACCGATAACATAAGGGTACTACAATTTGATAAGCATGGTCCTCTAAGCCAGCCTTGTCCCCAGATACTGGAAGCCACTTACGCATTAAGACATCCCCATCCCAATAGTAACCCATCCTCACACGAGCAAGTTCTTCCTTTGTTTTCACCGCGTTTTCAATACAGCGCGACAAAGACGGATCTGCCTTCTGTGCTATACTAAGCTGCTTTCGTCCGACGATACCAGTTTGCCCCTGAGAACGTACATTAGAGCTTGTCATTAACACATTGTCATCCACTGACAATGACAGCTCCGTAGCTTCCGAATCCGAGAGGAACGAGTCAGACAGATCGACCGTGTCTGCGAATTTTCGTGACTGTGACCGCGTTACCGCACACGCTGGAAGAAGAGGAGGAGAGACATTGAGTGAAGCTGAATCTCGCGCAGGACAGTCGGATACTACAGGAAAGGGAAAAACATTGCCTCCTGCCAAATCATTCCCTAGAATAAAATCGACACCTTCAACTGGTAGTTTGACACATACTCCCACGTTTATAAGACCAGAGACTAGCTCCGATTTCAAAGAAATGGAGTGAACAGGAATTTTCACGCATCCGAGCTCAATTCCACGCACTAATATATCAGTCCCCGTATACGTGTCCGCGCACAACGGGAGTACATTTTCGCGAATAAACGAATGAGCGGCGCCAGTGTCGCGCAAAATGGTAACATGGTTTGACGCACTGTCTGGAAGAATGGCAACTGAACCGCTCATCAGGAAAGGCTTAAACAACTCCGTTCCAGGTGAAAACGTCTCAGCCATTTCTACGTGCGGTTCAAGAACCAAATGCGCAACGCTTTTTGCTTTAGCAGCCGCATTTTTTTGTTTCCATGCCCTGCAGTCTGCAATCAAATGACTGGGATCAAGACAGAAGAAACATGCGCGTTTAGATTCCGTGTTTTTAAACGTGTTTCTCCCGAGCGCGGACGCACGAGTGTCGGGTCTTGGGTAACACACCTCTGAATAACTCCTCTCAGCAACCCCTCTAACGTTCTGACTCTGCCGGGGCGTGGGAAAAATGGTTCGGTGAGTCAGCACATACTCATCGGCAAATACTGCAGCTTTGGACAAACTAGAAACCTTTTGTTCGTTCAAGTGCAACACTAAGTTTTCAGGGAGACAACCTTTGAAATCCTCCAGCAATATTAATTCTTGGAAGCGCTCAAACGTTGTAGCCTCGGACGCAATACACCATTTCTCTAACATTGCCTTTTTATCATGCGCAAATTCCACAAAGGTTTGTCTAGCCGCCTTGGTATGATTTCTGAATTTTTGTCTGTATGCTTCCGGCACGAGCTCATATGCTCTCAAAACCGCTGCTTTTACTACACCATAATCGAGGGAGTCGTCAATGGGCAAGGCAGAGCAAACCTCCTGTGCCTTGCCCACGAAGCTGCTCTGCAACATCACTGCCCACATATCCTTGGGCCAGCTCAGCTTCGTTGCTACCCTCTCAAAAGCCGTAAAGTAAGCATCTACCTCCGATTCTCTAAATTGGGGAACGAGCTTCATATAACGAGTAGGGTCAAACTGATTCAATCTATAGGAACCCTGTGGCTCACTAACGGAAGGTTGTTCTCGTTCCTCCCATTTAGTTAAACGAACCAACTCCAGTTCGCGTAAACCTAATACACGCGTTTCGTGTTCCTGACGTTTAATCTCTAATTCTAGCTCTTTCAATTTCAATGCCACATCAGGATCAAACTCGCGTGCAGGAGGTACATCAGGTTCCTCGGTCAAGAGACCAAGAGAGATCATCTCGGACAGGATTTCCTTTTTGATTTCAGCTTTTAGTGCCGAAGATGACACGGATATTTTAAAACTCTCCGCAATTTGCAGTAATTCTTTTTTTTTGAAAACGATCCAACTGTTCCACAGACGGAGAGTTAATAAAAGCTTCAATCTCACTTTCCATAATTATGGGGTGGTGATGGCGCAGTGGATAAGACACATGCCCTTGGTGTGAGAGACCCGGGTTCGAATCCACTGTAAAACACCAATGTGTCCCTGAGCAAGACACTTAACCCCTAATTGCTCCAGAGGCGTGCGACCTCTGAAATATAGCAATTGTAAGTCGCTTTGGATAAAAGCGTCAGCTAAATGAGTAAATGTAAATGTAAATTAGGCTATTCCCTTCCCCACCCGAAATTATTTTATCAAAATTTTAGATAGGAGGAAAAAAAATTAGTTTTTACTCACCAAATTTGCGGTTTTTGGACTTTGATCGAAGAATTATGAACTTTGATGACGAGCCCCCATTATGTTACGTGCCACATGCACTAACATAGAGAGCGACACCTATTAAAAGGCGCCGCCCGGAGTTCCGTCTCCTGCTCCACTAAATCACTCCACAACACAACAAAAGTTCAAGAAAAGTAAACATTTATTTTTACTAGTAGAAGTAGGGTAAGATTTTATATTCGCTCAAAACAAAGTGTGAACTGAGAGGATTAAAGTCGGCCACAAAACAACAAACAAAACGGGCGTTCTGACTAAATTTTAGATGGTCTTCCCTAGGTTTAGAAGTAAAATAAAATACAATGCTTACCTCCCTACTAACCAGTAAACAGGAGAAAAAGGTGAAAAATAAACAAACGGCCTCCGGCCTCTCAAACAGACTGGAAAGTAAATCAGGATAACAGTTACCGGCCTATACCGCTAACATGTTGGTGCTGCACACAAGCAGCTTACTCTACACCAAAGAGTGTTAACACACTATGATCTCACACACGAGAATCGCACAATATTACACCCTGAAGCAGGAGGGGGAACTCGATGAACAGAAGCTTCCACACAGCTTATAACCATCCGACGAGTCCATCAGCCCCGCCCACTTCAGCAGCTGCACCTGTAACGCAATTAAGGGACAGGAGAGAGCAAACCCACAAAAGAAACAATCACTTGTTCTAACGCATTATCACTTACGTAACAATGATGATGATGAAGATGATGATAATGATGATGGTGTTACAGTGAGGATAATGATGAAGATAATGATGATGATGAAGATGCTGAAGATAATGATGATGCTGATGGTGTTACAGTGAGGATGATGATGATGATGATGAAGATGCTGATGATGGTGTTACAGTGAGGATGATGATGATGGTGGTGTTACAGTGAGGATGATGAAGATGCTGAAGAGATGATGATGTTACAGTGAGGATGATGATGAGATGATGATATGATGGTGTTACAGTGAGGATGATGATGATGATGATGATGATGATGATGAGGATGAGGATGGTGTTACAGTGAGTATGATGAAGATGATGAAGATGATGATGATGTAATGATGATGATGGTGTTACAGTGATGAGTGAATGATGATGCTGTTACAGTGAGGATGATGAAGATGATGAATGATGATGATGATGTTACAGTGAGGATGATGAAGATGATGATGATGATGTGTACGTGATGATGATGTTACAGTGAGGATGATGATGATGATGATGATGGTGTTACAGTGAGGATGATGAGATGATGAAGATGATGATGATGTTACAGTGAGGATGATGATGATGATGATGGTGTTACAGTGAGGATGATGATGATGATGTACAGTGAGATGATGATGATGTTACAGTGAGGATGATGATGATGATGATGGTGTTACAGTGAGGATGATGATGATGATGTTACAGTGAGGATGATGAAGATGAATAATGAATGATGAGATGATGATGGTGTTTACAGTGAGGATGATGATGATGATGATGATGATGATGGTGTTACAGTGAGGATGATGATGAGGATGATGATGATGATGATCAGTGAGGATGATGAAGATGATAATGATGATGATGGTGTTACAGTGAGGACGATGATGATGTTACAGTGAGGATGATGAAGATGATAATGATGATGATGGTGTTACAGTGAGGATGATGATGATGTTACAGTGAGGATGATGATGATG
This sequence comes from Chrosomus eos, assembly GCA_036326025.1. NCBI lineage: Eukaryota > Metazoa > Chordata > Actinopteri > Cypriniformes > Leuciscidae > Chrosomus > Chrosomus eos. The sequence goes on along the minus strand of CM070824.1, from coordinate 48,124,537 downwards.
ATGATGATGGTGTTACAGTGAGGATGATGATGATGATGGTGTTACAGTGAGGATGATGATGATGATGGTGGTGTTACAGTGAGGATGATGATGATGATGATGATGATGATGGTGTTACAGTGAGGATGATGATGATGATAATAATGATGATGATGATGGTGTTACAGTGAGGATGATGATGATGATGATAATGATGATGGTGTTACAGTGAGGATGATGATGATGATGGTGGTGTTACAGTGAGGATGATGAAGATGCTGAAGATAATGATGATGTGTGTTACAGTGAGGATGATGATGCTGTTACAGTGAGGATGATGAAGATGATGATGGTGTTACAGTGAGGATGATGATAATGATGATGATGGTGTTACAGTGATGATGATGTTACAGTGAGGATGATGAAGATGATGATGATGATGATGATGATGATGATGATGATGATGATGATGATGATGATGATGATGATGATGATGGTGTTACAGTGAGGATGATGATGATGATGATGATGTTACAGTGAGGATGATGAAGATGATAATGATGATGATGGCGTTACAGTGAGAATGATGATGATGATGGTGTTACAGTGAGGATGATGATGATGGTGTTACAGTGAGGATGATGAAGATGCTGATAATGATGATGATGGTGTTACAGTGAGGATGATGATGATGATGATGATGATGTTACAGTGAGGACGATGATGATGATGATGAAGGCCAGAGCCTGTATTCTAACACAGAGCCCCCGGTGTTAAATAAGCGCCTGTCTGTGCCGAGCCGAGTGTGAAAAGAGAGACCGAGAGCAGTTTCAGGGCTTCATGGCAACTGGTATTTACTGGTCATCTGCCTCATTTCCCACAATCCAGTCTGGCTGCGGTACAAGCGCTGAGGGCTGAGTGTGTCGAGCTGTGGCAAACAATCTGAGGAAGAACATGACACACATTTAGATCATTTATTGTGTGTGACGTTCCCTGCGGTGACAAACTTCATGAAGCGCAAACACACTCGCAGAGGAACACACACTCTTAAAAGGAACACACACTCGCAGAGGAAACACACACTCTCAGAAGAACACACACTCTCAGAGGAACACACTCTCAGAGGAACACACACACACACTCGCAGAGGAACACACAACACACTCGCAGAGGAACACACACTCTCAGAGGAACACACACTCTCAGAGGAACACACACTCTCAGAGGAACACACCACAAACTCTCAGAGGAACACACACTCGGACAAGAGGAACACACACACCACTCTCAAGGACACACCACACACTCTCAGAGGAACACACACTCTCAAGAACACACTCTCAGAGGAACACACACTCTCAGAACACACACTCTCCAGAGGAACCCCACACACTCTCAGAGGAACACACACACCACTCCAGAGGAACACACACTCTCAGAGGAACACACACACTCTCAAACACCACTCTCAGAGGAACACACACTCTCACACACTCTCAGAGGAACACACACACTCTCAGAGGAACACACACTCTCAAGAACCACACACTCTCAGAGGAAACACACCACACTCCAGAGGAACACACACTCTCAGAGGAACACACCTCATTAAAACACCCACTCTCAGAGGAAAACACACACTCTCAGAGGAACACACACTCTCAGCACAGAGGAAACACACACCTCTCAGAGGAACACACACCACACACACTCTCAGAGGAACACAACTCACACACTCTCAGAGGGAACACCACTCACTCAAGAACACACATCACACACTCTCAGAGGAACACACACTCACACCTTCAGAGGAACACAACTCAAGGAACACACACTCTCAGAGGAACACACACTCCAAACACACACTCTCAGAGGAACACACACTCTCACACACAACACACACTCCAACACACACTCTCAGAGGAAACACACACTCAACACTCTCTCAGAGGAACACACACTCTCTAGAGGAACACACACCCCACACCACACTCTCAGAGGAACACCACTCTCAACACACTCTCAGAGGAACACACACCCCCCCCCCCCCCCCCCCCCCCCCCCCCCCCCCCCCCCCCCCCCCCCCCCCCCCCCCCCCCCCCCCCCCCCCCCCCCCCCCCCCCCCCCCCCCCCCCCCCCCCCCCCCCCCCCCCCCCCCCCCCCCCCCCCCCCCCCCCCCCCCCCCCCCCCCCCCCCCCCCCCCCCCCCCCCCCCCCCCCCCCCCCCCCCCCCCCCCCCCCCCATCTCAAGAACACACCTCAGAGGAAACCCACTCAACACACACTCACAACTCTCAGAGGAACAACACCTCAAACACACACTCCAGGAACACACACCACACCACACACACACTCTCAGAGAACAACACCACACACTCTCAGAGAACACACCCACCTCTCAAGAACACACACTCAAACACATCTCAGAGGAAACACACTCTCACACACACTCAGGAACACACACTCTCAAAACACTCTCAGAGGAACCACACTCTCAAGGAACACACTCTCAAGAACACACACTCTCAGAGGAACACACACCTCAAGAACACACCCCACACTCAGAGGAACCAACACCCCACAACACACACCACTCTCAGAGGAACACACACTCTCAAGAACACACACTCACACACTCTCAGAGGAACACACACCTCACACAACTCTCAGAGGAACACACACTCTCAGAGGAACACACACTCACACACACTCTCAGAGGAACACACACTTCACACACACTCTCAGAGGAACACACACTCAAAACACACACACTCAAGGAACACACACTCTCAGGAACACACTCTCAGAGGAACACACACACACTCTCAAAACACACACTCTCAGAGGAACACACACTCTCAGAGGAACACACATCACACACACACTCTCAGAGAACCAACACTCACACACTCTCAGAGGAACACACCTCAACACACACTCTCAGAGGAACACAACACACACACACTCTCAGAGGAACACACACTCCAACACACTCTCACACACACCTCAAACACACACTCTCGAGAACACACCTCAAGGAACACACCACACACACTCTCAGAGGAACACACACACACACACTCTCAGAGGAACACACACTCCAACACACACTCACACACTCAGAGGAACACACACTCTCAGAGGAACACACACCTCAAACACACACTCTCAGAGGAAACAACACACATCTCAGAGGAACACACACTCTCAGAGGAACACCAACACTCTCAGAGGAAACACACCTCTCAGAGGAACCCCTCAACACACTCTCAGAGGAACACACACTCTCAAGGAACACACACTCTCAGAGGAACACACACTCTCAGAGGAACACACACTCTCAGAGGAAACACACTTCAAGACACACACACACACTCTCAGAGGACACACACTCTCAAGGAACACACACTCTCAAGGACACACACTCTCAGAGGAACACACACTCTCAGAGAACACACACTTCAACACACACTCTCAGAGGAACACACCACTCACACACACAGAGGAACAACACTCACACCACAACACACACTCTCAGAGAACACCCCAACACACCTCAGAGGAACACACAACTCTCAGAGGAACACACACCTCAAAACACACCACACTTCAGAGGAACAACACTCCCACACACTCTCAGAGGAAACACACACTCTCAGAGGAACACACACTCCACACACACTCTCAGAGGAACACACACTCTCACACCACACTCTCAGAGGAACACACACTCTCAAAACACACTCAGAGGAACACACACTCTCAACACACACTCTCAGAGGAACACACACTCAGAGGAACACACACTCTCACACACTCAGAGGAACACACACTCTCACACTAGGAAACACACACTACACCCAGAGGACACCAACATCAGAGGAACACACACTCCAAAACACCACACTCTCAGAGGAACACACCAACCACTCAAGAACACACACTCCAGAGGAAACACCACCACTCTCAGAGGAACACACACTCCACACAGAGAACACACACTCTCAGAGGAACACACACACTCAGAGAACACACACTCTCAGAGGAAACACACACTCTCAGAGGAACACACACTCTCATAGAGAACACACACTCCAAACAACACTAGAAAACACTCTCAGAGGAACACACACTCAGAGGAACACACACTCTCACAGAACACCAACACTCTCAGAGAACACACACCTCTCAGAACACACTCTCAGAGGAACACACACTCACATCAGAGGAACACACACTCATTCAGAGGACACAACACTCACCACACACACTCTCAGAGGAACACACACTCTCACACACACTCTCAGAGGAACACACCACTCCTCACACACTAACACTCTCAGAGGAACACACACACCTCTCAGAGGAACACACAACACACTCTCAGAGGAACACACACTCTCACGACACACATCAACCACACTCAACTAGAGAACACACACTCTCAGAGGAACACACATCTCAGAGGAACACCACACACTCAACCTCAGAGGAACACACACTCTCAAGGAACCAAGAGAAACACACACACACCTCCAGAGGAACACACACTCTCAGAGGAACACACACTCTCAGAGGAACACACACTCTCAGAGGAACACACACTCCTCAGAGGAACACACACTCTCAGAGGAACACACACTCTCAGAGGAACACACACTCTCAGAGGAACACACACTCTCAGAGGAACACACACTCTCAGAGAACACACACTCCACACTCTCAGAGGAACACACACTCTCAGAGGAACACACACTCTCAGAGGAAACATACACTCACACACACCTCAGAGGAACACACACTACAACACACTCTCAGAGGAACACACACTCTCACACACACTCAGAGGAACACACACTCTCAGAGGAACAAAACACTCTCAAGCAGGAACACACCTCTCAAGAGGAACACACACTCTCAGGAACACACACTCTCAGGAAACACACTCTCGAGGAACACACACTCTCAGAGGAACACACACTCTCAGAGGAAACACACTCTCAGAGGAACACACAACTCTCAGAGGAAACCCACTCTCAAGGAACACACACTCTCAGAGGAACACACACTCCAAGACACACACTCTCAGAGGAACACACACTCTCAGAGGAACACACACTCTCAGAGGAACACACACTCTCAGAGGAACACACACTCTCAGAGGAACACACACTCTACACACCTCAGAGGAACACACACTCTCACAGGAACACGCACTCTCAGAGAACACACACTCTCACACACACTCTCAGAGGAACACACACTCTCAGAGGAACACACACTCTCAGAGGAAACACACTCTCAGAGGAACACACACTCTCAGAGGAACACACACTCTCAGAGAACACACACTCTCAGAGGAACACACACTCTCAGAGGAACACACACTCTCAGAGGAACACACACTCTCAGAGGAACACACACTCTCAGAGGAACACACACTCTCAGAGGAACACATACTCTCAGAGGAACACACACTCTCACACACACTCTCAGAGGAACACACACTCTCCCACACACTCTCAGAGGAACACACACTCTCAGAGGAATACACACTCTCACACACACTCTTGAGATGATAAATAAAAGAGAAATGTACTTATTTTGACAAGCACTGAAAAGACTTTTACAATAAATGTATGAATAAACAATTCATGCAAAATACACATGTGTTCCTTTGGATTCATATAATATGTCAAATTAGATTAATTTGTGAGTTTATTTTGATTTAGCTTTTGCTCTAGTCAGAGATTTATGATTGTGTTCTGATCGCCATCTAGTGGAGAAGTGCAGAGTCGCAGCTCATGTGTTCTCTACCTGATCCTGCACACACAGAGATCTCTCCCGCACTGCGTCACGGATTCAGGAGAAGAGCTTCCGGTGTGTGAAAACACAATATTTTAGTCTCTTATCTGCATTTGAATCATTCGAAGCTGACTCTGACCAGCAGAAAGATCTGTTATAAGCAGTGATCAGTGTTTCTGATGAGCTTTCAGAGCTTGTGTCTCATTCAGAGTCAACAGATTCAGAGTTCGCATCTGACAAACGGAAATAACTGAAATAAACCATAAACTCAATTAAAACTAAATTAATTACACCATGAAAGTCAACATATGACAACACGTATCTTTAGAGAGAGTTACGGCCCTTCCTCACTGAGTCACAAACTCTCGTCCAAAGTTTTGGGACACTCATTCAATCCCATAATGCACTGCGGCGCGTGCGGACTGAAGTCCCGCGTGTGGCCACTAGATGGAGACAGCGCTCAATCATCACCCATAAACCACTGCTCCAATGTGGCTAACATCAGACAGGTTTATATTCCTGTTTAATAGATTATTACATTTTTAATTAAGGTTTTTACATGCTAGTTTCCATGACAGAGTTCAAGATAAAGCTTTTAATCACTAGTGCTGCCAGTTTGCTCAATGTGTGTGTGTGTTCAACATCATTACACATGCGCAATCCTTTTCAGTTTCGCTGTTCAATCCAATCAAGTTTTCTTTTTTTAATTATTTTTATTGCAACAAAAAATATGCAAAGATGTGTACATGAATATGCACCTCACAACAAGTAGAAAATAACATACATAATAATATGTAAAGAAAGAAAGAAAGAAAGAAAGAAAGAAAAAGAAGAAAGAAAGAAAGAAAAAAGAAAGAAAGAAGAAAGAAAAGAGAAAAGAAAGAAAGAAAGAAGAAGAAAGAGAAAGAAGAAGAAAGAAAGAAAGAAAAAGAAAGAAAGAGTCATGCCAGGGGTAAATTTACAATAATTTAAAGTGACTAAAAGCTTCATAGGTCTTTCTTGCTTTTTTGTTCTTAATTTTATCTAATGTATTACCATATAGTTTAATCTCTTATAAAGTGTTCAAAGCTTGGCTTAGCTTTAGTCCATTTTTTCAAATTAATGTGATATTTTCTAAGTAAAATAAAAAGTTTATAAGGAAGTACATCGTACTTTTAGAATCAACATTGTCCTGCACAAAAACAAATACTACATCATACGGATCAATTTGTAAACATGTTTCGAATAACCTAGAAGTGAAATCTGAAACATCCAACCAAAATTTTTTTTGAATATATACAATAATAAAAAAACAGATTCTTTGGCATTGCCACAGAATTCACTGACATTTTAATATTCGAATGGAATCGTTCAAGAAGTAACTCCTTGACAGGGTAAATTCTGTGTACAATTTTATAGGATACCAGTTTTAATTTATTATTAATAAATAATTATAATTAATTTTATTAAGAAAAAACTTATTTGGTATAGACCATACTCTTTTCCAGTTAATGTTCTCAAATTTAGCAGACCAAACCCCTGTTGAACAAGCCAAATTGTTTGTTTTTAAAGTATTTCTAATATATTTGTTACTGCATTTATCTATTGATATATTAATACCCCTGTCACGTACTCTACGCCTGCCGTTTCCTCTACTCACCACCAGAGGTCACTGGTTCACCATTAAGACTTTTTCATTGCGTAAAGAGTTACAGGTTACGCTGGACTACATTTCCCATGGCTTTAATTATTTCCGCACCTGTATTCAATCACAAGGACTATTCGGTTGTTAAGTCTGACGTCACGCGTGACGTTTAGCCTCTTCCGGGTCCAAGCGCTCCGCTCGTCCAGATTCAATAACAATGGCAGAACCTGTAAATTTATTTACGATCACGTCCTTCTTTAGTGAGGCACCCTTGGCGGTCAAAAAGGGTTTAAATTCTTTTAATTCCAACAGAATAGTTAGTGTAGTTCATAATTCAGGTGGCGTAATTAAGGGTAGAGTCCAGGCATCAATGAAAAAGAAGGTTTACGAGGTTGAGGTGAGTTAGCTGTAAGGTAGCTAGCTAGCTAACTTAGTTGACATTCCATGTTCTGGATGAGTATTTCAAAAGACATTTACATTTATTCATTTAGCTGACGCTTTTATCCAAAGCCAATTACAATATTTCAGAGGTCGCACGCCTCTGGAGCAATTAGGGGTTAAGTGTCTTGCTCAGGGACACATTGTGTCTCACAGTGGATTCGAACCCGGGTCTCTCACACCAAAGGCATGTGTCTTATCCACTGCGCCATTATCACCCTTAAAAGAAAAAAAAAAATGCTCTAATTGTGGATGTAAACGAAGATGAAAAGGTAAATATGTGACAGCCAGGTTTTAGAGGGTTAACGTTAGTGAAATTAGGCTAGTCAATTTAGTAGTAAGTTATGATCTGACAGCCCCGGGTTAAGGTTAGCTACAGAAGTATTATTATAAACACAGCGCTGGCAGCAGTGTGTTTTAGAAGTGTCAGGGTGAGGGTTCAATTGTTTTCAATACAGGTGCATGTTGAGGGTCAGACAGTCAGGTACAGCAAATGCGAGTGCCCAATCGGCAGAGACAAGTGCCATCATATCTTGTCGGTTATAGACCCTTTTACAGCCCACGTGATCAAAGAGTTGCGCGCGCATTTTGGCAACGGAAGTGGTGTTGTTTCCCACTGGCTCTAACGTGTTAGCAACTCAGAAAGTTTATCAAAACAGTTTCCCAGCACCAAAATGTCTGGTTGTTGCGTTTACGGTTGCACTAATAGATATTCCACCAAGGGGCTTAAGTTTTATAGGATTCCGATAGGATCACGGCCGTTTCAGAAGAACCGGCGGCGCCTGTGGCTGCAGGCGATTAAACGTGTTGATTGGAGCGAGGATATAATAAAAAAAATGCTCGCGTCTTCAGCGCCCACTTTATATGGGCTGATTCTCGCCATACTTCCGTTGCCGATATGCGTGCGCATACGTTGCCACGTCATCATTGTGTACAAACAGTAAAAGGGTCTATAAAACACTGATGCACAAGCTCACCGAGGGCCGAGTATTGTTAGCTAATATCGCTGTCTAGTTCATAGCATCTTTACAGAGCCTATCCTAGTGTTCCTGGTCTGTTCAAGTCTTACTCTTGCTTGTTTGCCCTGTGTTTTGATCCTAGCCTGGTTTCCCGTGTTCTGGCTTTTCTCTGCCCTGGACTATTGCTTGCTTTGGATTACCTCTTTCGTCTTGCCCTGTTTGGACAGTGTTTGCCTCACGCCTGGACTTTAGCCTGGTTAGTTGGTTTATCCTCTTGCCTCGTCTACTAGATTACAGTCTCTGTTTGTTGACCCTCGCCTGTCCATGGAATGCTCTGTCTTGTCCATATCGTACCTGTTTGCCTTTGTTTGGACCTCTGCCTGTTCTGAACACATCTGTAAATAAAAGCTTTGCATATGGATCCGCACGCCCCTTGTCTTAGTCCTGCCGTAACAAAATACTCGGCCCTCGGTGAGCTTGTGCATCAGTGTTTCATAGTCCTTGTGATTGAATACAGGTGCGGAAATAATTAAAGCCATGGAGCATGGGAAATGTAGTCCAGCGTAACCTGTAACTCTTTACGCAATGAAAAAGTCTTAATGGTGAACCGGTGACCTCTGGTGGTGAGTAGAGGAAACGGCAGGCGTAGAGTACGTGACAACCCCCAATAAATATTGTATCACTACAAAAACTGGTTTGACGATCAACATTTATAGGATAGAATCCAGGATTTCGTAATAGTGACCCAACTCTGCCAGGGATTGCATCAAAAATAATAGCGTATTCTTTTGGCCTCACAGGAATCAAAAATTATTGAGAAATTCAGAATATGTTAAAAGCAAACCTCGTTCATTAAGCAACTGATTAACAGTAAGAATTCCATTGTCGTACCATAGCTTATTAAATATTGACTTTTTTTGTACAAGATATCTTCGTTGTTCCATATTAAATAAGGATGCAGTGAAAAGTTGTGTTTGTAGATTAATTTCCAAGCCAGCTTATGAAAGTTTGCCAGTTTAACAGGGATTTTTTCAACTGAGAAATTACTTTTTAAAAGAAAATGAATGCCACCCAAAGAGTTCAAGCAGAATCCGGCAACATTCTAGTCTTCTTCGCTGATTTTCCCTTTTGTTGTCGCATGTTTTCCCCACGAGCTCCCCCTACAGCTGTGGGCCGTATATTTCACAAAACTATCGTAAAAACAAACTCACTTGCGGCCCCTTCTCCCCCGTTCTACCGCTGCTCACGTGCATTTGTTATTGTCGGAGCCGGCCAACTTTACTTGCGGAGCTATGTCTACAGAGTTGGATAATACATCATACACATTATCATAGAACATTGACATGTACATTTTGTATTCTGTTATCAACCAGTAAAGCAGTTCGTGTTTCTCGCTCGTTCTCGTTCTCGTCTCGCTTCTCACGAGACTTCCTATTTTCATTTTGCAAGGTTGGTTTTCCGCCTGGGAACGCTGGGGGGAGCTGGGAAAGTCACCAATATCACCAGAACAGGTTGTTTAACCATCCAAATGATTTCTAGACAGCTTTATTAAGTTAAAAAAGTTACCAAGTTCACCTTAAAATATGTAATTCGGGAAAACATTCCATACACTATCTTTATTTTTAATACATTTGATTATCCATTTTATCTTAAACACAAAGTTAAAGTTTAAAACTTCAAGGCAACCAAAGTCTCTTATGTTATTTAGAATATCTATCCGTAAATAGTGTATTTTCTTCTTTCTTGAATTAATCTTATCTAATTCCCTGAGAACATAATTTGAACATCTGCTAGATATATAACTAGATCTTGAGATTGCTTCTGCTTTAGAAAGTAGAATACGTCCATTTAGGGACAGATCTCTCATAAGGGCACCTATTATGGCATTTAAAATGTTCCTTATGTTGTTCTGGGAGTCCCCAACAACAGTTTTACAACCATGCAATGACAAAAAAAACACTTTTGTTGTCTTATAATATGCATTTATTTTTACCTGATTTGCTCAGCGATTCACAAATGATTCGTTTGACGACTCATTTTTCAAACCCCGCATTTGCGTGACGCTAATCTGTGGTGATTGGTCAGACGACCCAGTCAGTTATTTTTCGCGTTAACCCAAAGCTTAAAAATATAGATAAAGCACTGCAGTACTACAATACGCTATATTCTTTATGACAACTCCAATAACAACGACAAACATTTTACATATTTCAAAAAACACACACACAGCTTGGAGACCTAAGCTGCGTTGAGCGTAACTGACACACACACACACACACACACACACACACACACACACACACACACACACACACACACACACACTTTTTGAGCATGCTACAAAACACATAAAAGCAACAATTATTAACAGTACTTACAGGTTGTGATTCGGAGGAGGAAGCCGATCCAAATAAACTCGGTACTGAACGTTCCTTCAGTATCAAACGACTCGCGAATCCACACTTGAAAGCATTTATGTTTGTAAAGGAATCCTCATTAAAATAACGCGAACACAGCTCAAGGTGGCTATACTTGTGTAGTGGGTTTTCTTCTGCGTTGTGTTTGATTTTTAAAGAAAGAGATCCCACACAATGATGTACTTTTGATTTTTCTTTACTCTCAGCCTTGCTGTGTCTGTGTCAAAAGAAATAACAAACACGATCACACTTAAGCACGCATACTTGGCATTTCTGGTCTAGCCGTACCTGTCAATAAACACACGATATCACAATGTAAATTCATATACAGAAAATACATTTGAACATTGCATGGATCCTTCAAAATAAACAAATACAACTTTACACAATTACTAATGTATAACTCATATTGAATTCAACTGCAAAGGTGAACGAAAAATATATCGTTCTAAACTCACAAGCATACCGCGCGTGTAACTGTGGCCATTAATCAAATTCGTACTTCTATCAAACATACATTTATAACCCAGATTGTTGATCGCTCAGTACAGAAAAGACGGCAAATAAACTCATTACCTACAGAAAATCCCTATATAACAATCAATAAAGCACATTTATACACTTCTCTGAGGAGCAGATAAAAACATACCTCTCGCCACGACATCCCGCGAAAGAGAGAGTGCGCACGCAAATTGCATCAGCATTACCCTCACGCATAACGAAGCTTACGTAATAGTGCTTCCTTATTTTAGTGTAAAAATATTTATCAAGCGTGAAACCAAAAGTAATACAAAAAAATAAGAAATAGGCCTATACATTTATGAAGAATTAAAAACAACGCAAATTATTAAGTTTATGATTACATGACCATTGACAACTATGCAGTTTCCAAAACAAATGTTTTCAAAATAAGAGTCCCATAAAATAATACTGTTATTGATTAAATTATGTCAATAATCTAGTGTAACAACATACACTCGTCACACTTGTGTGGTATAGTTGTAAATATAAACTCTAGCCAGATTCTTCACATGCTCGTTCCTGGGCAGTGAAAAAAAGTTCGCTTTTGATTCGCACTTCAGAACAGCTCGTCGACATGTTGTTTTCACTGTTTTCTGGCGCGCGCAATGAGTGGGCGTATCTTATTCAAATAACTTGTACAAGTGATGTACGAAAGTTAGAGAAAATGCATCGTTCGTCTATCGATTCATATCAGTGACTCAGAGTCGACTCTTACTTTTGAGAGACAATAACTCTGTACGGTGAACTTTCATATTTAAAACTTTGCAGGATGTTTTCGTTCACTTAGATCTGTTACACACTACATAAAGGGCAATTTTCAAAATTCCATAATAGGTACCCTTTAAATCTGTTTTTAATTTTCTCAACAATAGGCTCAAAATTTAACCGGCATCTTTGCTTCAACAATCCGATCAAGTGTTTACATGTTCAAACGGAATAAACCACCCTTTTAAATCCCATCGAATTTCTGATCGATTAAGGTGTTTAGCCTTTAAGGTTTTTTAGTCCGAGTGAGCCGTCAATCCGATTATAAGTGTTCATGTAAACGCAGACAGACACGTGTTTGTTTATTAGTGTGCCACTCATTAATTTTACTGGAAAACAAAACAAATACTGTTGAAAATCCTCAAATGAAGCAATAATTCACGGTACGGATGTTACACTGCTGATGCACAGTTAACTAACACTTTTTTTGTTTTTTGGCTGAACATTCAATATTTTACACAGATTTAAGCTCCAACGTTCATACACTGATGACCCTGAACATTAGAGTAAAGCTGTGCTGGAACGGCCAGCAGAAGAGATGATCGTCACAGATACTCAGGTGATGCAGAGACTGGCCTAGGCTCAGCCTCAGACGTCACGCCCACGGAACGTTGGCTAAACGTCTGTGCCCGGTTGCACAAAGCACCTTAGGTTTTTCCCTTAAATTTCAATTCAAATTTATTTGTATAGCGCTTTTCACAATACACATTGTCTCAAAGCAGCTTTACAGAAAGTGCATTTCAGAAATGTACATAGAAAAATACAGTTAGTTAATCATGTATTTAGGGCATAACATATCGCCGGCGTTGAGTCGTCTCTTCACAGGCGTCGAGTCGTCTCATCACAGGTGTTGGGGCATCTGAAGTCTCCGTGAGAGGCTGGATACAAACTGGAGCTGACGACCGCTATTTACCTCGGGACGATAACAGCAGAAAAGCAGATGGGAAATAATTAGCATAGCTGATGTTCATAATGTTAATGCATTCGAACTGATTCAGAAGTAGTATAAAAGGTAAGCATTAAGTGAATGCTTGGTTAAAAAGATGCGTCTTTAATCTAGTTTTAAACTGGGACAGCGAGTCTGAGTCTCGAACAATATCAGGAAGGCTATTCCAGAGTTTAGGAGATAAATGTGAGAACGCCCTCCCTCCTTTAGTAGACTTAGATATCCTAGGAATGACCAGAAGCCTCGAATTTAGTGATCTTAAAGAGCGCGATGGATTGTATGGCGATAGAAGGTCTGTTAAATACACAGGAGCTAAACCATTTAGAGCTTTATAAGTCAGTAGTAATACTTTGTAATTGATACAGAACTTTATAGGTAACCTGTCAGGGTTGGGTGCAGGTGACTGAAGACGAGGACACGGGAGCTTCAATATAATAGTTTTAATTAACAAAATGAAACTTTCAAAATCAAACAAGAACAAAACTCCAGGAATTCAGCAAAAAAATTCAACTCTTTAAAAATTCAACTCCAGGGCGTGGCCATGGCGGAGCAGGCTGTGGGCGTGGCCATGGCGGAGCTGTGGGACCCTCGGGCGTCCAGGCGGTGCTGTGGGACCCTCGGGTGGCCATGGCGGTGAGGACCCCTCGGGTGGCCATGGCGGTGCAGGCTCTTCGGGTGGCCACGGCGGTGAAGACCCTTCAGGCGGCCGTGGTGGTGAAGACCCTTCGGGTGGCCATGGCGGTGAGGACCCTTCGGGTGGCCATGGCGGTGTTATTTTTTCAGGCCTCCATGGATCTTTGGCCGGCCACGGCGAAGGCGTATAGCCCCCCCCAAAATTTTCTTGGGGAGAAGGACAGGTTCAGGAACGGAAACAGACTTGACATCAACGGGCGCTGGGTCAACGGGGTCTGGGTCAACGGGCTCTGGCGCTGGGTCAACGGGCTCTGGCGCTGGGTCAACGGGCTCTGGCGCTGGGTCAACGGGCTCTGGCGCTGGGTCAACGGGCGCTGGGTCAACGGGCTCTGGCGCTGGGTCAACGGGCTCTGGCGCTGGGTCAACGGGCTCTGGCGCTGGGTCAACGGGCTCTGGCTCTGGCGCTGGGTCAACGGGCTCTGGCTCTGGCGCTGGGTCAACGGGCTCTGGCTCTGGCGCTGGGTCAACGGGCTCTGGCTCTGGCGCTGGGTCAACGGGCTCTGGCTCTGGAACATCATGGGACTCGGAACTGGAAAGGGCCAGCACATCAGGGGACTCGGAACTGGACGGGGCCAGCACATCAGGGAGCTTGGGGCTGGATACATGCTCTGGCGGGCAGGCGACGGTCTCTGGCTGGACGGTCTCTGGCTGGACGGTCTCTGGCTGGACGGTCTCTGGCTGGACGGTCTCTGGCTGGACGGTCTCTGGCTGGACGGTCTCTGGCTGGACGGTCTCTGGCTGGACGGTCTCTGGCTGGAAGGTCTCTGGCTGGACGGTCTCTGGCTGGACGGTCTCTGGCTGGACGGTCACTGGCTGGACGGTCCTCTGGCTGGACGGTCTCTGGCTGGACGGTCTCTGGCTGGACGGTCTCTGGCTGGACGGTCTCTGGCTGGACGGTCTCTGGCTGGACGGTCTCTGGCTGGACGGTCTCTGGCTGGATGTGGCTGACGTGAACCTCAGCCTCGGCAGCCATCTTTTGGGCTAACCGCACTGATATCAGCGGGGGATCAGTCAAACTGGATATCATCCAGGGAAATCCAGGGACAGATCTGGTGGCAGGGCTGATGCGGTGTGCAGGTTCTGGTGGGCAGGCGATGGGCTCAGGCTCTGGCGGGCATATGATGGGCTCAGGCGCTGGCGTGCAGGTGATGGGCTCAGGGGCTGGCGGGCTTGGCACTGGCTGGAGTGGGAGATCTTCCAAGTGGTAGCTGGATCCACAGGCCCACAGCGTGTGATCCAAAAACTCCAGGAAGGATAGATTGAGGTCCTTCACCAAAATTATCTGGGCGAGAGGGTCTTTTAATCCACCCCAGAAAATTTGCTTCAACTCCTCCTCATCCCATCTCACATCATCATACAGGTCCATATAAAGTCTTGCATATTCTTCCAGGGAGCGTTCGCCTTGAAAGAGGATTGGTGTGTGAATTGGGTTCACCTCTCTCCTCTGGTTACGTCTCCTCTGGCTCATCTTCTGTTTTAGGTCGATCGTTCTGTCAGGGTTGGGTGCAGGTGACTGAAGACGAGGACACGGGAGCTTCAATATAATAGTTTTAATTAACAAAATGAAACTTTCAAAATCAAACAAGAACAAAACTCCAGGAATTCAGGGTTAACACACAACCATACATTGACGACGATCGACAAACACTCAGGGAAAACACAGGGCTTAAATACACAAGGAGTAATTGAATAATTAACAGAACACAGGTGATAAAACTGAACACAAACGAGGAGCGGGAAAACTTAACAGGACTAAACCAAAAACCACAAAGACAGGGGGAGACAAGATACAAAACGGAACTAAATACATCAAAACGTGACATAACCAGTGTAGAGATGATAGTCCCCGTGAACCGGAAGTTGCAAACGACTTTTCTCCAGTGCTGTAACGTATTTCCAAGAGAAACGGAATACTAAATGAGGCAAAATAGTGAGCGTGGCTTTTTTTTCCAACTAGCACCTGGTTGGATCTAGAAAAATGCACCTCCTCGCCATCTCTCCTTTTACACGCTGTGTGCCTGTCTACTGTCAGTTGGAGGGGCGTGGTTACGGATGTTAAGCAGACATCCAAACCGTCAAGCCTACGTCATCGGGCAAGGTCCTCCAATGCAGAGGGGAGGGGCATTTTCAGAATTTGATTAAAGATTACGAAGCCAACAATTTTTTTTGTGTGGATTGACTTGCATGGATGAATTGTTCACCGCAAAACGATCAATTTAGGCAAACAAAGTAAGTATGGTCAATTTTGATTTCATGGGGACTTTAAGTATGATACTTAAGGGGCGATTTCCCCTTACCTAAGAGAATAACTTAAGGGTGTAGCATATAATCTCTTAAACGGTTCTCTTAGGTAAGGGAAACATTTAAGTGTTTCACGACAGCGATCCTGGATTCACGTTATAAAAGTCTGTTGTTGCCATAGATACGCAAAACACTAACATGTCGGAATATCACGTGTCAGTCCAGTGACGCTATCACGCAACACCGCGTTAGCTCCGAAAGTGGCGGCAGGTTGTGTTGTTCACCGTCTCATGCTTTGGCATTTGTTTAGGTTTTGTGAATGCACTTCTGGCGAAATACAGCTGAGTATAGGCCTATTTCCATAGCATACCTGTTTTCTTCTGTCATGATTCCTTTTAAAACACAGAATCAGCTCGTTCTCCTGTGAATTTTTTTCTGCACGGGTCGGCCACACACTCTCCTGTGCGCACACTGACTTAACGTTGTGATAGTCTACATACGAGTCCCGTGTAATGACAGACAGACAGCCGTCTAGTTTGATAGCGATGTCAAATATTGCGCGTCGATCAAATCGGTATTCTTGCAACAATTTTGTTGGTCCAACAGTTTAAATTGGTCCAAAGGGTTCTCCCTATTCCCAATGATCTTCAGCTGGTTCCATAAATTCAGCCATGTCGTCTTATTTTTGTCCGCGTTACTCTTAAGGTTACGATTTCCAAACCTTAAGTTATACTTAGGGAAATTGCCGTTAAGGGGTTTTATGCAACACTCAACGATAACTTAAGTGAAAAAACAGCATTTAAGGAAAATTCTAAGTGTTTATGACGTTTCACTTAAAAAAAACGTTAAGTAACACTTAAGGGTATTTTTCTGCAACACCCTTAGGTTTAAGGAAAACATAAGGGCGACCTTAAGGGAAAAATTACACTTAAGGTGCTTTATGCAACCGGGCACTGATGCATATGGTACACTTAACTGGAAACACTTCAGGAATGTCGAAGTCGTCATCTGATTGGTTGAATTTAATCGGATTTTCGGGGGCGCGAGTGTCGCGTTTATTTTCGGTCCGCCGGGAAACAAAGCGCAGACGTGCGATTGCAGAAGAAAAACTGTAGTGTTTACATGAGTGACAATAAGCATTTAGTGAGCAGCTAAACGTAGTAAACATAGTAATCAGTAAACGTAATCAGCAATGACTTACTGCTTGTTTTCTTCTCCTTCTTTGATTTTCTATACTGACTGACTTGTTGCACGCTGGTCTGTTGTTGTGGGGACATTTCCACGCCCCGAAACGTGACGCTGAACGAAACGAACTGTAATTGGTTGTCTGACATGTCGGTCAAACGGCCGTATGGGCGGGCCTTGGCCAAAGAAAGCTGCTATGAATTCCAGACCTTCAGCCGTCAGTCTGAAGGTCTTGGCTACGCGAGACTAAGACTGGCCTAACAAACTGAAAGAGAAAATTTCACAATAAAAGACATCAATATCTGGCACCTACAATAACTCTAAATAACTATAATTCACATCGCCTGTAACCTTATGGTTTAGACATCGGCGTGTAAACAGAAGGACGGCGCTACGGGTGATTAATGAAGAGTGTAATCTCTTCAACAAATACACTTTTTATTAGATTAAATATATTAAAATCCCATTATCTTGTTGATGTTTACACAGCAATTGTGATGTACAAGGCTCACAATTTCACGCTTCCTCACTGTTTACAAGAGATGTTTCGAATCAGAGAATCTAGATATAGCCTCAGAGGAATTGATTTGTTACAAAAACCCATGGCGAAGAGTAATATTAAGAGGAGGTGTTTATCAGTTTAAGGAGCTGATTTATGGAACAGTCTTCTTATTCAACTTAAGAGCTCTAAAACTATTAATGCATTTAAGAAAAGATATAAGTTAAACATTATGGAAAAGTATAGAACACTTGAATGAAGAACATTAGAAAAGTAAGCTAAAGTGGATGCATAATATAATTTTGATTGTTGAAGTTTAAGTTCCCTTCCGAGGGAACTCCGCTGCGTCGGAAATCGACACTACGGGGAATGCCCTTAGCATGACGCGTCTGAAGCCTGAATAGAACTAGTCCAATCCTGATTGGTGCTGCGTGATGACGTCAGTCGTGACGTCGCATGTGACGGTGAGCGGAACTATAAAAGAAGCACCGGAACCCGGAAGTAGTAGCTTTCTGTCCTTCAGCAAGCGTTACATGTGAAACTGTCTGTCTTATTTGGTGTTGTTTGTTCGGTAAAAACAAGGTAATTTGTGATGGAGAAGAGTGCTAAGCAGTTTAGACAGTGTGCGTCCCCTTGTCCACGCTATTTAAGCGAGGGTGACACACACGCACTCTGTGTTGTTTGTTTGGGAGTGGAGCATGCACGGGCAGCGCTCGAGGGCGCTGCTTGTGTAAACTGTGAAACATTGCCCCTTAGAACGCTCCGCTCCCGCCTGAGCCTGTTCGATGAATCAGGCCAGGCTCGCGCTCCCCATGGATCAGGTCCCGCGGTTGTCGAGGCATCGCGGCGCTTGCATTCATGGGGATCGCAGAGAGATCTGGTTGATAGTGTTGAGACGGCTTCGGCCCTTTCCCAACACTCATCAACCAGTTCTCATTGTCCCGCTCACGGTTCGGGAGCCCGCCCTGCGGCTTCTCCCGACCGCAGAGAGGACCCGATGTTGGAACTATCCGAATCTGAGGATTTGGATGTTGTCAACATCAAGGCAGTCGAATGTGAAACTCCATCACCACATTCGCCTGCTTTTGAGGAGTTGCTGGAGGTTGTGACTCGGGCTGTGGCCAAATTAAATATCGATTGGCCCCCAGAAGTGCAGGAAGCGACTAAAAAAAGCAAACTCGATGAGCGCTTCCTGCAAGCCCGGTCACAGCCTTCACGCCGGAGTCTCCCGTTTTTCACTGATCTCCACACCGAGGTGTCGAGATCGTGGAACAAGCCCTTCTCATCTCGACTTTCAAGCCCCGATGTTCATTTATATTCATCTATTATGGGGTCGAGAGAGAGGGGCTACGGGACGATGCCGCGGGTTGAAGAGAGTTTTGCCAATCATCTCTCGCCCGATGCTGCATCGTCTCTGAGAGCTCCGGCGCTTCCCTCCAAGCCCTGCCGTACCACTTCGGCCTTGGTTGGGAAGGCATATATGGCGGCAGGTCGGGCTGGTTCATGCCTGCATACAATGGGGATTTTGCAGGCATACCAGGCCGACCTCCTCAAAGAGGTGGACGACAGTGGGGAGGTCACCTTCGACGATATTCGGGAAATGCGTCGAGCGGTTGACTTGTCTCTCCGTGCTACCAAAGAGACGGCCCGTGCCATTGGCCGCTCTATGGCAGCATTGGTAGCTACGGAGAGACACCTGTGGCTGAATTTGTCGGGGATCGGGGATAGAGATAGGGCTTTTCTCCTCGATGCCCCGATTTCGCCTACTGGCCTCTTTGGCGACGCAGTCAATAATGTCGTCAAGAGGTTCCAGGAGTCGAAACGACAATCAGCTGCATTTAAACAGCTCATCCCCCGCCGTCGTTCCAGGTCTCATGGGTCTGCTGCCAGGGGGCAGTCCCATGAGGCAGCCGCCAGCTCCTCACACCTGCAACAGCAGAAGGAGAGTGTTGCTTCTCGTGCCCCCCCGAAAAAGGCCTGGGGCCAGGGGCAACACTCTCAACCGAAGTCCTCCAAACCGAAGGCAGATCTGAGGACTGTCATTCAGGCGAGGAAGGCTTCGTCAAAGAGGTCCTGATGCGTTGCGCAGGCCTCTGAGGGTGGTCCCCTCCGTGATCGAGCAACAACAGCTCGCTCCTTCACGGAGCCCTCAGGAAATCGATGTGTGCTTCCCGCCGCTACGTGCGCTTCGGGGCGCATCGGTTTCCAGCGAATGCAAAGTGCAGTGTCCGCCCGTAAAATTGGCGGCTCCGCGAATTGTGTTCCCTCTCACGAGGTCTGCAGTAAAAGTAAATCGGTTAGTTCCTGCCAATCAAACGCTTCAGGTCACCGATATCTCTATTATAACATCAGAGGTCAGCCCCGAGAGGCTGATCCCCCTGTCAGAATATTTAGACACCTGGAAGGGTCTTCAAAATATATCTCAGTGGGTCCTGCTCACAGTGGAAAAGGGGTACAGAATTCAGTTCGAACACCGTCCACCCCGATTCAGTGGAGTGATTCACACGCTGGTCAAACCAGAGCAGGGTCTGGTTATGGAACAGGAAGTTCAGTCCCTCTTGGCAAAGGAGGCCATAGAACGTGTTCCTCCTCAAGATTGGGAAGCCGGGTTCTACAGCCGGTACTTCATAGTTCCCAAGAAGGATG
This sequence comes from Chrosomus eos, assembly GCA_036326025.1. Classification (NCBI taxonomy): domain Eukaryota; kingdom Metazoa; phylum Chordata; class Actinopteri; order Cypriniformes; family Leuciscidae; genus Chrosomus; species Chrosomus eos. The sequence goes on along the minus strand of CM070824.1, from coordinate 48,103,819 downwards.
GGGGGTTGCGTCCTATTATAGATCTCAGGGTATTGAATCGGTCTCTGAGGAGATACAGGTTCAAAATGTTGACCATACCTCTAATTGTGAGTCAAATCAGATCCGAGGACTGGTTTGTCACCATAGATCTAAAAGATGCTTACTTCCATATCTCCATCCTTCCTCAGCACAGGAAGTTCCTAAGATTCGCTTTCGGGGGAGTAGCGTATCAATACAGGGTTCTTCCGTTCGGCCTAGCATTGTCTCCCCGCACCTTCACAAAGTGCATGGATGCTGCTCTTGCTCCTTTGAGACTTCAAGGCATTCGCATCCTCAATTACATCGACGACTGGCTAATATTGGCACAGTCACTGGAATTGGCGGTTCAACATTGAATTGAATTTATTTCAGGATAGCCCCTTGAGATGTAACATCTCATTTTCAAGGGGTCCTGCATCTAAATATACATGTACAGACACAAAAGCCAACAACACAGCATCCACAAAGGAAAGACACAGACACACATACAAAACATTAACTCGCTCACCTGCCCTTAACCCCACAATAAACATAGCACACTTAATAAATATATTAACCAAAATCAGCCAAATACATTAAACAACTAATGCGTCATTTATCAGTATGCCTTATACAAAATGTAACATGCAGTATAATGTCGCATCTCACACAGAAGTGTCAAAGAAAATCCAGAAAAAAAAAAAAAAAAAAAAAAAAAAAAAAAAAAAAAAAAAAAAAAAAGATGTAGGCTATAATACAACTATATGTTTTCTACATAGATCATTATACAGTATGTAGTACCATTGTGGTCCCTAATTACAAGAACATGTAGTTTTAAGAAAAGAAAAAAGTGATGATTTGAATAAACCAATTAAAGAAATAGACCTCAAAAAAAGAGGAAGGTTATTCCAGTCATGAGGGGCTTTATAATGAAATGCTCTCCTACCAGCTACAGAAAGTAACCTTGGAACCTTAAAAAATGTTGGGCATTGGAGGTGCCTCAGTGAGTATGTTGAGCAAAGGGGTATTAAATGCTGTTTAAGATATTCAGGACAATTGAAATGAACACATTTAAAGATAAATAGAATCCAGTGGTAGTCCCTTCGTTGTTTAGGTTGCAACCAGTTTAATGAATCATACATAAAACAATGGTGAGTTTTAAATGGACAGTTCAATATAAATCTGCACAAAGAGTTGAATACAACATTAATAGGTTTGAGATTGGACTCAAAGGTATTAGTGTAAACTATGTCTGCATAGTCAATAATCGGTATTACCAGCTGAGAAATAATTTTTTTTCTAACTTGAATTGAAAAACAATTAATTGATCTGTACAGAGTGTTAAGACACCCGTATACTTTACCAATGATATTATCAATGTGTATCTTAAAGGTAAAGTTGGAGTCAAGCCAGAGGCCCAAATATTTAAATTTCTCAACAATCTGCATAAGGGTCCCATCTAAAAACTTTATTTCAAAACCTGAAGCACAACGCCGATTTTGTATTGTGGAAAACACCATACAGCAGGACTTCTTCATGTTCAACAGAAGTTTATTAATAGACAGCCACTGTTGTACTTTATCAAAGTCAGATTGAAGAGTTCTTTGAACGTGCAACAAATCACGATCAGAGGTATAGACAACAGTATCATCAGCATAGAGCTCTAATTCACAATGAGAACAAACTTGTGCCAGGTCATTGATAAAGATTGAAAAAAGTAAGGGGCCTAAAGTTGAGCCTTGAGGAACACCTTTATCAACAATTAGGTAATCTGACTGGAATCCTTGATAAACAACACATTGACGCCTATTATGCAAATAAGAGTTAAACCAAAGCAGAGCATGTTTGTTCAAACCAATAGAGTAAAGCTTATCCAGTAGAAGATAATGGTCAACCATATCAAAGGCCTTTGAAAGATCAATGAAAGCAGCACCAATGAAATTACCTTTATCAAAACCAGAGAAGACATCATTTGTAAATTTTACAAGTGCAGTTGAAGTAGAAAAATTGGCTCTAAAGCCAGATTGATGTGGAGATAAGATGTTGTAAATATTAATGTACACAGTTAATTGATTAAAAATTAATTTCTCAAATATTTTAGCAACTACAGAAATGATGGAAATCGGGCGATAATTATTCACATCCGATTGGTCTCCACCTTTGAAAACAGGTGTCACTCTTGCAGCTTTCCAAATTTGTGGCACAGTACAAGTAGTTAGTGATAAGTTAAAAATATCTGCAAGAGGAAAGATCAATATGTGAGCAGCAATTTTGATAAACTTAGATTCCAGCTCATCTGGTCCTGCACTACAATTTAATTTAAGGTCCTGTAATACATTAAAGACATCAGTAGGCACAATATTTTTAAATGAAAAAGAGCCAGCAGGCATAGAAGAATAAGAAGACCATGCCAAACCATCAGAGCAAACAGATTTTGAACTACATAAAGACGAAAAATGATGATTAAAGGCATGAGCTATATGCAAAGGATCAGTTAAAGTGTCATTATCCTTGCATATTTTCTTCACAAATGTTTTTTTATTTTTGTTAAGAATGTTATTTAAATGATTCCAGAATTGCCTAGGGTTATTGAAATCGCGAGAGAAGCAGTCTCTATAATAATTCGATTTGGCATTCCTAGTTGCAGTTTTACATTTATTCCTTAACTGCCTGTAAATTGACCCATCCAATTCATCTTTAGAGAGACGATATTTAACCCAAGCTTTATCTCTTTGTTTGAATAGTTGAAGTAAATAGGAATTTATCCATGGTAAATGCCTACCTTTGACCTTAATCGTTCTCACAGGAGCATGTTTATCAATTACGGTTTTTACTTCAGTATGGAAGAAGTTCCATGCTTCTTCTACAAGTGGAATTAGTTGAAGCCTGTCCCATCTAATATCTAATATATCACTTATGAAGTGATCAATATTAATATTTTTACATTGCCTTATTGTGATATATTTATATGGGGAACTCTGTATTTTAATTTTCCAGATGCAGTATATTATAGAGTGGTCACTAAAGCAGTCTGATAAAATACCCGATTTAATAATCCTATCTGGATTGGAAACAAGGATCCAATCAAGCAATGTAGCAGAACAGCCATCAACTCTTGTGGGTTCTTTTATTAACTGAGTAAGGTTTACGCTGCCTAAAAGATAATAATCATCGAGATGTTGTTCTGCATCACCTAAGGTGCTTGGGGTTAAGGCTCAATGCCAAGAAAAGTTCATTAATTCCTCTACAGAGAACAACTTTTCTAGGAGTGGTTTGGGACTCAGTTACGATGCGGGCACAGCTGTCTCCCGCTCGTATAAATTCTATCCTTACCACGGTAACGAGTCTCAAAATAGGCCAGGCCATCACTGTCAAGCATTTCCAGAGAATTTTGGGTCTTCTTGCAGCAGCGTCCAACGTAATTCCTTTTGGCCTGCTGTATATGAGGGCCCTGCAGTGGTGGCTCAGGACCAGAGGGTTTTCCCCGAGGGGGAACCCTTTTCGCACGATCAAGGTAACACGCAGATGCCTTCATTCCTTGGTCATGTGGAAGAAACCGTGGTTCCTGTCCCTAGGCCCTGTGTTGGGAGCACCGTGTCAAAGAAAAATTTTGACCTCGGATGCGTCCCTCACAGGCTGGGGTGCGGTAATGGAAGGCCGCTACACCAGGGGTCTTTGGAGGGACCATCATCTTTCTTGGCACATCAATTGCCTGGAGATGATGGCGGTATTTCTGGCTCTCAGACATTTCCTCCCGGACCTCAGGGGCCATCATGTTCTAGTGCGAACAGACAATATGTCGGTGGTCTCATATTTAAACCGTCAGGGGGGCTTGAGATCGCGCCCTCTGTGCAGACTGGCGCATCAAGTTCTTCTATGGTCCCAGGGGAAGCTTCTGTCGATCAGAGCAATGTTTATCCCCGGGGACAGCAATGTGGGAGCAGACATCCTGTCGAGGCAGGGGCTGAGGCCCGGGGAGTGGAGACTCCACCCCGAGTCGGTGGAGCTTATATGGAAGAAGTTGGGTCGGGCGGAGGTGGACCTATTTGCCTCCCGAGAGAATTCTCATTGCCCGTTATGGTACTCCCTTACTCATCCGGCTCCTCTTGGACTGGATGCCATGGTGCAGACGTGGCCGAGGCTGCGTCTGTACGCATTTCCCCCGATCGCTCTGCTCCCAGGGGTTCTAGAGAGGGTCCGGCGGCACGGGATCAGCTTACTCCTAGTAGCCCCGTACTGGCCGGCCCGAGTATGGTTTTCAGACATCATGGTTCTCCTAGCAGGCCCTCCGTGGCAAATCCCTATCAGGAGGGACCTTCTTTCTCAAGCAGAGGGCACAATATTTCACCCTCATCCAGAACTATGGAAACTGTGGGTCTGGCCCCTGAGGGGGACCAACTCATAAATGAAGGTCTCTCAACCGAGGTTGTTGAGACCATTCTAAACTCTAGAGCCCCCTCCACGAGGAAACTTTATTCTTTGAAGTGGAATGTATTCTCTCTATGGTGTAGAGATCATTCTTTGGACCCAGTTAACTGCCCAGTGGCTTCAGTACTGGAGTTCCTCCAGGACCGCTTCTCTGACGGGCTCTCCCCGTCCACGCTTAAGGTCTATGTGGCGGCCGTGGCTGCCTTCCACACGCCTTTAGGGGTGGGCACTCTGGGGAGACACCCACTTATTGTTCGTTTCCTTCGTGGAGCTAGGAGGATGAGGCCTGTCATCCAGTCCCGTATTCCCCCTTGGGACTTGGCTGTGGTTCTCGAAGGGTTATCCCTGGCACCCTTCGAACCTCTGAAAGAGGTGTCTGAGAAATTTTTGTCTTTTAAGGTAGCTTTCCTGCTTGCTATCACTTCCCTAAAGAGGGTTGGGGACTTGCAAGCTCTATCTGTCGCTCCTTCTTGCCTCGAGTTCGCTCCTGGTAAGGTAAAGGCTATTCTCCACCCTAGACCGGGTTATGTCCCTAAGGTGCCCTCGAATGTGGCACGGTCTACAATCCTCCAGGCTTTTCATCCTCCACCTCATGTGTCGGTTGAGCAAGCTAACCTTCATTTACTGTGCCCGGTCCGAGCCCTGGAGGTCTATATACAGAGGACCTCAGGCTGGAGGAGGTCGGACCAGCTCTTTGTGTGTTTTGGGGCGCCTAAAAAGGGTTCCCCCGCTTCCAAAATGACTATAAGTAGATGGATTGTAGAGGCTATTTCGGCAGCTTACGAGGTGCGCAACCTGCCTTCACCTCTTCTGCTTAAGGCCCACTCCACGAGAGGAGTGGCCTCCTCTAAAGCCCTTCTTGCGGGTGTTTCCCTTCAAGAGGTCTGTGATGCCGCAGGCTGGGCCTCCCCTCACACTTTTATAAGACATTACAGTCTGGATCTGCCCTCTACACCGGGTTCACAGGTTCTCTCGTCTTGAGTGTGCCAGATTGCTTCACACCAGGGCGTGCTCTCTTAGTGTGGCGCAGTGGGCATTTCGTTCCCCGTAGTGTCGATTTCCGACGCAGCGGAGTTCCCTCGGAAGGGAACGTCTCGGGTTACGTCTGTAACCCTCGTTCCCTGAGAAGGGAACGAACGCTGCGTCCCTCGGCCACACTCTTCGCGCCCCTAGAGACGACTTGCTTCGGACTATTTAAAGCTACTACTTCCGGGTTCCGGTGCTTCTTTTATAGTTCCGCTCACCGTCACATGCGACGTCACGACTGACGTCATCACGCAGCACCAATCAGGATTGGACTAGTTCTATTCAGGCTTCAGACGCGTCATGCTAAGGGCATTCCCCGTAGTGTCGATTTCCGACGCAGCGTTCGTTCCCTTCTCAGGGAACGAGGGTTACAGACGTAACCCGAGACGTTCTGTGCTTACATGTTATCATTTTTGGTATAAGAGAAACCGTATAATTGTGTCATCTTTGGGCATCGTGTTTTTGTTGTAAAAGGGGTTAGGCAAAATAAGTCTTGACTTCAGCCTAAACCCCTTCGGTCAGGTATTATTCAGCATTTAAATTCCTAAGGTACTCATTTTGTATTTATCTTTTTAATGTATTTAAATTTTCTTTTCTTTCTCTATTTGTTTCATTGTTTTATGTTTTTTTTTATTGTATTATGTACAGGATTTTTGAATCACATATGACCTAAGATTTAATTGTTCAAAATGACCGAAGAAATAAATAACTAACTAACTAATTTAGTAATCGCAAAAGTCTCGCTGATTGTATTTTTATTTACCTATTTATAGTATTTACGGGTAAAAGAGCAGAGTTTGTGTGTGTGGGTGGGTGTGCTCTGATACCAATCTTTCATTTGAAAGTCACGAGTATCTGTAAAACAGCATTTTTCCATCTTAAAAATATATCTAAATTACGTCATATGCTCTCACGGACAAATGCGGAACAATTAGTTCATGCGTTCATGAGCTCAAGGCTAGATTATTGTAATGCTCTACTGGGTGGTTGCCCTGCACGCTTAATAAACAAACTACAGCTGGTCCAAAATGCAGCCGCTAGAGTTCTTACCAGAACCAGGAAGTATGACCATATTAGCCCGGTTCTGTCAACACTGCATTGGCTGCCTATTAAACATCGTATAAATTTTAAAATATTGCTGATTACTTACAAAGCACTAAATGGTTTAGCTCCCCAGTACTTGAGCGAGCTCTTAACGCATTATAGTCCTTCACGTCTATTGCGATCTCAAAGTTCTGGCCAGTTGATAATACCTAGAATATCTAAATCGACTGCTGGCGGTAGATCCTTTTCCTATTTAGCATCAAAACTCTGGAACAATCTTCCTACCATTGTCTGGGAAGCAGACACAGTCTGTCAGTTTAAAGCTAGACCAAAAACACATCTCTTTGACCTAGCATTCACATAATACATTATAGACTTCTATAATTAAATCCCAGCAAACATTGGTCCGACGGCAACGTCGTGTCCCTGGCCAAAAATAGTCGCGGTATGACGGCATAAATCTGTAAAAATATGTAACACAGAACATTTCCTAAAAATGCATTCAGATACATTTGTAGATGTCTACAGTTGCATGTATACTTGTTATTTTAACTTTTAGCTACGTAGTTCAAGATAGTGTATCGGGTGAGAGGACGTCACCTGCCGACGTCTTTTCCACGTGCATTTATAGTCCATCATGACCCTCTATGAAATCCTTGTGAAATATGCAAAAGCTGTGCTTAATCCTTGCATGGTTAATACTGCAATAATTAATTTAATTGCCCGAGTAGTTTTTAAGAGGTTGTGAAGACGTCCACTGACGTCTTTTACACGTCTAGTCAAGCAAGACAGAAACAATTATCAGGAATTATCTTTATGAAATACACGATTTGTATACAAAGTAAATATATTTACTTTATCTTGTTTAAATAATTTATAATCACAAAGTGCCCTAGCCTGGCTAACGCCAGACCCAATCTCGTTGAGAATTGGGTCTGGGAACCACATGCGCAATTTCTCGTATTTGAGGTGTGGTTTCAGAATGCCCGTCGCAGTTTATTGGGTGCTAAGAATGCCTATCAAATATGCCTGTACGTAGCTCATAGCCAATCGTTTCGATTATACCAGATGACGTATGTAGAGTGACAGAAATTAGACAAGGAAGAAGACGATGGGAAAGATCTTTTTTGTAAACAATGACGTTAAGCGATTATTGCCGTTTGTGCAAGATAAATATGAGGGTAGAAGGTATATATGGGCACTCCACAGACATGTTTCCGTGTGTCGCATAGATGTCGTCATCGTCTAGCTGCTCCCTCCCCGTTCTGTGATTGGTTCCCTAAATGAGGCGAAAAATCTGGCCATGGTATCCAGACTGCCTTTCAGCGTGAATTGAATCGCGCTGCGGTAAGGCAGTATGGGGAAACCCAGGCTAAAAGTGCCCAGTGTGGTTAAGTGATTGCAAAGCCACTGCATTTTAGTCATTATTTCAACCTGTTGTAGCCTACCTGATGTATTCGTTGTTATTTTTTATGGAATGTATGCATATACAGTCAGGTCCATAAATATTGGGACATCAACACAATTCTAATATTTTTGGCTCTATACACCACCACAATGGATTTGAAATGAAACAAACAGGATGTGCTTTAACTGCAGACTTTCAGCTTTAATTTGAGGGTATTTGCATCCAAATCAGGTGAACGGTGTAGGAATTACAACAGTTTGTATACGTGCCTCCCACTTTTTAAGGGACCAAAAGTAATGGGACAATTGGCTCCTCAGCTGTTCCATGGCCAGGTGTGTGTTATTCACGTGTTATTCCCTCATTATCCCATTTACAAGGAGCAGATTAAAGGTCAAGAGTTCATTTTAAGTGTGCTACTTGCATTTGGAATCTGTTGCTGTCAACTCTCAATATGAGATCCAAAGAGCTGTCACTATCAGTGAAGCAAGCCATCATTAGGCTGAAAAATCAAAACAAACCCATCAGAGAGATAGCAAAAACATTAGGTGTGGCCAAATCAACTGTTTGGAACATTCTTAAAAAGAAAGAACGCATGGGTGAGCTGAGCAACACCAAAAGACCAGAAGACCACGGAAAACAACTGTGGTGGATGACCGAAAAATTCTTTCCCTGGTGAAGAAAACACTCTTCACAACAGTTGGCCAGATCAAGAACACTCTCCAGGGGGTAGGTGTATGTGTGTCAAAGTCAACAATCAAGAGAAGACTTCACCAGAGTGAATACAGAGGGTTCACCACAAGATGTAAACCATTGGTGAGTCTAAAAAACAGGAAGGCCAGATTAAAGTTTGCCAAACAACATCTAAAAAAGCCTTCACAGTTCTGGAACAACATCCTATGGACAGATGAGACAAAGATCAACTTGTACCAGAGTGATGGGAAGAAAAGAGTATGGAGAAGGAAAGGAACTGCTCATGATCCAAAGCATACCACCTCATCAGTGAAGCATGGTGGTGGTAGTGTCATGTTGTGGGCATGCATGGCTGCCAATGGAACTAATTCTCTTGTATTTATTGATGATGTGACTACTGACAAAAGCAGCAGGATGAATTCTGAAGTGTTTCGGGCAATATCATCTGCTCAAATTAAGCCAAATGCTTCAGAACTCATTGGACAGCGCTTCACAGTGCAGATGGACAATGACCCGAAGCATACTGTAAAAGCAACCAAAGACTGTTTTAAGGGAAAGAAGTGGAATGTTATGCAATGGCCAAGTCAATCACCTGACCTGAATCCGATTGAGGATGGATTTCACTTGCTGAAGACAAAACTGAAGGGAGAATGCCCCAAGAACAAGCAGGAACTGAAGACAGTTGCAGTAGAGGGCTGGCAGAGCATTACCAGGGATGAAACCCAGTGTCTGGTGATGTCTATGCATTCCAGACTTCAGGCTGTAATTGACTGCAAAGGATTTGCAACCAAGTATTAAAAAGTGAAAGTTTGATTTATAATTGTTAATCTGTCCCATTACTTTTGGTCCCTTAAAAAGTGGGAGGCACGTATACAAACTGTTGTAATTCCTACACCGTTCACCTGATTTGGATGCAAATACCCTCAAATTAAAGCTGAAAGTCTGCAGTTAAAGCACATCTTGTTCGTTTCATTTCAAATCCATTGTGGTGGTGTATAGAGCCAAAAATATTAGAATTGTGTCGATGTCCCAATATTTATGGACCTGACTGTACATCTGGTAAAACAGAAATATACCCGGTCATCATTTATGTCCGAGTTGTCCCAAACCATAAACTGTGCTGCCAAGATGTAGTAACAAAACATCTCGCGATATTACAAAATCCTGCGATGGGATCGATTAACTCGCGAGATGTAAAGGCGTTCTCTTCTCATAGATTCTGGAACTTTGAACAACCACAAGGAGAGGAGGGAGTTGTGTCGATATTATTAAAAATCTAATGTTGGGTAAGTACATTTTGTATTATTAGATAACGTGCTTGAGTTTTACTTGTTTGACATGAATGAACCGAAAGAAATGATGCCCACATTGTCAACTGAAGTTTACTGAGTTTGGCTAAAATTAGCCAGTAGGCTAAAAGTTACTTTGAACGTATACAACGATACCATAGTATAAAGTATTGTTTAATGATACAGTCAAAGTCATTACTGTAACTTATTAATGTAGCCTTTTGAGAGTTTCTTTCAGAAAGTAAATTGTCTGAAATGGAATGAAATGTTTAGTTGGATTTTAACGTATGTTTAGAGTAACTGCTTTAAAAATAAAAGCAGAAGATCTTTTATACAATAAAATAAAATGTAATGCATGTTGATTACCTTTGTTTAACCTAACCGTAAACGTGAAGAAAACCGTTGCTGTCTGTTTTAGAATCAAAACAAGACCTATTGAAAGTACCTTTGAAGTAAGAATAAACAACACAATTATTCAAGAAGTAAAAGAGACCAAATATCTTGGAATTATTCTTGACAATAACCTTAAATTTAAAAGTCAAGTCAAAAATGTTTGCAAAAAGGTCAAATCCAACTTGAACTGTTTTCGTTTTATCAGGAGAGATTTCCCAGCGAGCAAAAAGTCGTCTAGAACACGTCTAAAAGACGTAATTGTTAGACATCCAGAAGACGTCTTCACAGGAGCCAGAATGAAAGTTTTTTATACGTCTTTTCTGGACGTTGTATAGACGTAAATTAAAGACGTGCTACCGACGTAATTGTTAGACATCCAGAAGACGTCTTCACAGGAGCCAGAATGAAAGTTTTTTATACGTCTTTTCTGGACGTTGTATAGACGTAAATTAAAGACGTGCTACCGACGTAATTGTTAGACATCCAGAAGACGTCTTCACAGGAGCCAGAATGAAAGTTTTTTATACGTCTTTTCTGGACATTGTATAGACGTAAATTAAAGACGTGCTACCGACGTAATTGTTAGACATCCAGAAGACGTCTTCACAGGAGCCAGAATGAAAGTTTTTTATACGTCTTTTCTGGACGTTGTATAGACGTAAATTAAAGACGTGCTACCGACGTAATTGTTAGACATCCAGAAGACGTCTTCACAGGAGCCAGAATGAAAGTTTTTTATACGTCTTTTCCGGACGTTGTATAGACGTAAATTAAAGACGTGCTACTGACGTAATTGTTAGACATCCAGAAGACGTCTTCACAGGAGACAGAATGAAAGTTTTTTTATACGTCTTTTCTGGACGTTGTATAGACGTAAATTAAAGACGTGCTACCGACGTAATTGTTAGACATCCAGAAGACGTCTTCACAGGAGCCAGAATGAAAGTTTTTTATACGTCTTTTCTGGACATTGTATAGACGTAAATTAAAGACGTGCTACCGACGTAATTGTTAGACATCTAAAGGCAGCCAGAATAAAAGTTGTATTAGTCACGTTTTCTGTAGTAGAAATGTCAAAGAAGACTGTTAAAGACCCATATTGAAACGGAAATCCCATATGTGCATTTTGCAAGGATCCAACTTTAAAAAAATCTTTACTTCAAAACAGTGGCAGTGAGTTAGTTCTCACTGAGAAAAACCCAGTTACTCATTGTTAATGGTTGTCGTGTCATGAAACTGCAGTCACACAGACCATAGACCTAAATAAGATTTTAAAGAATTTTGCTAATATTGAATACTCAACTGAATACGGCAACTGTGTAGTGTATATACAAGTCTTGCATTTGTATATCTTATCAATATAATTGTAATAAACTGCTTACCATTGGCCTGTAAACCAAACTGATCACTCCAAGAAATCAACTATTTAAATCTCAAAATATATATTTTATTACTATTTTGTTCTACTGGACCAAAACTTAACAGCCAGAACAGTAAAGTTATAAATTAACACAATTTCCCTTTAAATAATCTATAAAATGTTGTTAAAACAGTATTACATATCAATTAACAAAATGTGGCTGCTATAAGCTTCACAAGCTTCATTTATAGCAGCAAGCCCGGACTCTCCTGGGGGCATGTTTCAGATGATCGGCTGCAGACTTTATTTGGGCCTCTGTTGCAGCTGGGTCCCATTTCATGACAGCAGCTACAATCAAAGCAAAAAAATACACATGTAAAATAAATAAGTACAAACGCCACTGTTGTGGGTTTAGCTTGCAGCAGAGATGCATAGAAAATTTTAGTACTCGAATCAATGTAATGAAATAGTTATTAAATCACAAATCAAGTAAAATTACATCAAGCCTGATATAAAGCATTCCACACACACATATACATATATATACACACTAGGGTTGTGCCGATAGACGATATCATCGTCCATCGTGATGGCTGACAGACATGATGTTAAGCCAGCATCATGACCCCCCCCCCCCCCCCCCCCCCCTGCTGTTAATAATTATTCTAATTGTTATTAGAATAATAACACAATACCACTGTTACCAGTTAAATTAAATGATTAAATCAAAATCCATCTTTGCAGTGCAAAGGAGACACAGAAGCAGCATCAGAACTGGCATTAATATTTTACACTCCATTTACAATTGCATAAAATAAATAAAGCTATGAGAGTTTTTAAATATTTAAATATGAACTGATTTCTAATTAAAACATTTTAATTAAAGAGTACTTTAAATGTGAAAGTAAAACCGCCAGTAGGTGGTGGCAAGTCACTCACTGTTTTTCATTTATCAACCGATTTGTTCAGACGGCTGATTCATTCAGGAAGAGTGATTGTTCATTGAATCGTTAAAATGATTCGTTCAAAACGTGAATTTCAGTCAAAAAAATCATCTGTTACATTGAGACTCTGCTACGGTTTCATTTTGAAATGCTCGTCAGCGAAATAAAGGGAAAACAAATAATATTGACAATATTGTTTATAAAATGTAACTCACAATGTTCATTTCTGTTACATAAAATAAATATCATATTTGCTATTGTGCACGGGAAAACAGCCCTCTTGCCGATGTGATATTGTATTTGTGTGATAATAACCTAATATACAAAAACATAACAGGACAAAGGCTAGAACTGCACTGACACATTACGCAGTGAAGGCAAGCATGAGAGCCAAATCAAATGCGATGTCAGCTCGCAGTGTGCCATGCCCTCATACATAGTTAAAAGTAAAACAATGATTACAATATCATAATAGACAATACACCTCGCACACCACTACGCACATAAATGAACTTACAATTGAACTGACATTTACCAACTTGCTTCTCCTCCTCTCCTACTGTTTCGCGCGCAGAGACAGACGCAATGCTGCCGCGAATGTGATGCGAAATGTCACGTGAACGAGGAAATCCACAAAGAAAGCATAATAAATAAAAAAGTACGCTAATTAGTTCATTTTAATTTGGAAAACATTCAGATGTGTCCAAGTCAAATTGCCATCGAAAATTTAAGACCTTTCATAAGTAAAAATAAGACTTTTTATGGCCTTAAATTCTTAAAATCTAATTTAAGACTTTAAGGATCCGCAGACACCCTGCCTAACATAAACGGACATAGCTGTTTGCTTGGAACACCCCTTTAATTGTAAATTTATTAAATAACATGTAATGTTTATAAATAGTAGCTAAAGGAGAGTAAACTGATACCCCCTTTATTTTCTCTACCTTATGCCGTCCGAAAAGGTATGTGATTTTCTTTCTTCAGATGAACACATTTTAGAAAAAATAAACTAGACTTTTAGAAAAATTATCCATCTCTTGTGTTCGTGTGTTAAATACTGCAAGTGAATAGACACCAAAATGCTGAAGGTCGGAAAAGTCCAAGAGCATTGTAAAGCTCACATGATAAATGCAGAAAACATCTCGTGTGAACAACACAGCAGTCAGTCCCTCCAGGATTTCGCGATGTCGCGATCGCAACTATTAACGCAACTTCAACAAATCCCCGTGAATTCAGTGCACGTTGCAATTTTGACCAATCACCGCAACTTTTCTGCAACTTTGACCAATCGTCGCGGTCTCCTGCTAAGCGTCATCAAACTCACTTCTTTGTTTTGTTCAGAAGACGCAGCAGACATGTGTGCTGGGGGGGGCGCGATCGGACTGTCTGTGTGTGTGTGTGTGTGTGTGTGTGTGGTGTGTGTGTGTGTGTGTGTGTGTGTGTGTGTGTGTGTGTGTGTGTGTGTGCGCACGCGATCGGACTGTGTGTGTGAGAGAGAGAGAGAGAGAGAGAGAGAGGAGAGAGAGAGAGAGAGACGCGAGGCGCGATCGGACTGTGTGTGTGTGTGTGAGAGAGAGAGAGAGAGAGAGAGAGAGAGAGAGAGGAGAGAGAGAGAGACGCGGGGCGCGATCGGAGTGTGTGTGTGTGTGAGTGTGTCGCGATCGAACAGTGGAAACGAACAAAATGACGTTTATTTTGTTTATGAAGGACATTCCAACAGCAAAGTGTTTAGTGTTGTTTCCACGGACTTATCACGTATCTGCTTCTCTTTTGTTTTATATTTAAAGAATTGAGTTTGACCATTTTATTTTCCTTTCTTTTCTTGTGTTTATCACTTGTAATAGGCTACTAACTATCACAGTGCATTAGTTCACCCAGTTCCCGAACTCTCTCAATTCAGATAATTTTACACATAAAAAATAGCTACTCGTTCTATTGTCTGACAAAAAAATTAAGGAAATGAGAACAGCTTTATTGGATATTCGGGTATATAATATTATATTATATTAAAATACAGTACTAAACTTTTGATTTTTCCACCATTTAACTTTTGTGGCTAGAAAACGGTATTTTGCACTTTATTAGTAGGCTATATTGGCATCTTTCAACATAAATGCTACTTAATGTTTGTGAGGTTCTGCACATTTACATTTTTGCAGGTGCAGATCTTGTTTTTTAAAAAAAGCTTAGTTTGTTAGATTTTGCTGTGTCTTTAAATCGTTTGTTTTGCCTTTATAAGGTTACTAAAGGTTAGTTAACTGGTTTTGTGCTCATTAACGTGTGTTACAAAGTGAGCACGTTTGTCTCTGAAGTAAATTCTGGACTACAGAGCAGATGGTGAACAGTGTTTTCTGTGGGACATAAGTCTCTTTGGGGTGGACTTTGGGCTTTTTTTTCACTTAGTAAACCTATAACATGCACAAAAAAGATATATAACACAATAAAAGAAAGGGGAAAAGCCAAAAAGCATAATATGAGTACTTTAAGTAAAAATCTATCTACCTTTGCTGTTTTAACCTAAAAACAAATGCAGAAAAACATCGCAACTTTCATCGCAACTTTTTAGAAAAGCGGCCGCAACATCAGGCATTTTAGGCCGCAACAATCACAAAAAAGGGCCGCGAAATCCTGGAGGGACTGAGCAGTCTGTACTGTATGAAGTTTCTGGCGCATGCACTTGCATAATATTGGCTTACAATAATGGATAATTTTTCAAAAACTCTTTGTGGAAAGAAAGTCATATATACATCTGGAATGGCACGGAAAAAAAGAGATTTTTTTTTTTTACTTTGGAGTGCACTGTGCCTTTAAAATTGACAACGGTTTAGATACTGCAGTGGATACTTACTAGTGATGGACTTGTTTCTCTGTTGGTGCCTGTTCTGCTCTGTAAACATTGTTCCAATGCTTGATCTAAAAAAAAAAAAAAAAAGTTAAAAAGTGTGTTAATAGGTTATTATTCTGGGTGACATATAACCATTTTGAATGTGTTCCTTAAGTGTTATATAAATCTGGAGAACCCTTACTAAAATTAACAATGTTTTGTGACACTAACCAAATGGTAATAAATTATTGTAATCAATCCACCATAAAAAACATGGTTTCTACACCTTTACTATAATAAAAACCATGGTTAATTTAGCAAATGTCCTTAAAAGAACAGCTCATCCAAAAAAAGAAGAGTTGAAACTATGAGTTTCTTATGTAGAACCATAATTCAGATATCTTGAGAAATGCCTTATTTGTTTTTGTTTTTCTCATGCAATGGAACATACAGTTGTTTTATTCCCAACATTCTTGTGTTTCACAAAAGTAAGTTAGACATTTATTTTTGGGTCAGCTAGGCCTGTAAACTCAAGATAGAAGATAAAACATTGTCTTTGAGCAGAGTGTACATGTTCTGCCTCTATTTCACGTGTATTTTATGACAATACTCACCATCTGAAGATCGTGTGGCTGGATATATACTCCTAAAATGCCTGGATCATGAAGGAAACACACACAGCAATATTAGCTATTTGTTTTTACTTAGGGCAAAAGCTTGCAAAATTGACTCACCAGCTCCAAAACATATAATGAATCGTTATTTTGACTGATCGATAACGTTTGGCCTAACGTTAACGTAATCCCGCGATCAACAATTTAAAAACCTAGTTTGCAGATTCTTCTAGACTCGTAGAGGAGTGTGGTTCGAGTTCCTCTGTCTAAAGAGACAATATTCTCAGTTCACTCATTGTAAAGCTCCAATGCTGAGTTTTATTTTATTTTTTATCATAAACTAAGTTAGCTGACAATACACATGCTAGCTCAGCACATAATTAGCCTAATACGTTGGACACCGTACTAATATCAATATTGCTCTAATCGCGTTTAGATTCTCAATTTAATACACTATATTTTGATGTATTAGAATTTGTATAAAATAAAAGTTATTTACGTTACCTTCCGTAGATTGCAATATGTCCGTTGTTCGTTGTCCATATTCCTTGTTTGTTCTTCATTTACATTCCGCAACTCACTCAAAATAAACATTTAGCAGTCCGATGTAAAATAATCCATGTTTTAAACAATGTCAAAGACTCAAAACCGAAGTCGAACTGTCGAAGGATTCTACCTACCCGAGCAGCAGCACACACACCCACTCACTTCAACTGACGTATATTCAAATTTGACTCGTAAAGGCGCGAATAGTTGTCATTGGCCAGATTCCTGGATGACAGTCAGAATAACCAATCATGCTCAAAACAACTCGGAGAGACAGCCAATAGTGTGAAAACAATTACAGGACAATATATGAAATGTTTTAAAAGAAAGAATAGGAAAAAAAATATACACATGCTATTTCTTTAGTTGTATTTGTAGGCTGGCTGTTATCAATTGTTTAAATGTGTTTTCATTGCAGTGCATGATTAAAAATGAAAGATAAAAAATTAAAAATAAAAAATGAAAAATTAAAGATTGAAAATTAAAGATTAAACTTACAGTAACTTGTATACCATATATTTATTTATCACTGTTCTGATAAACAGCAATTTAATAGAGAAAACAGAATAATTAAAAAGAGCAAAACACTGCATATCTATTCATATACAATTCTGTATGACCATGTGAAAAACTAATGGATTGGTATCATGGTGGTGACATTAGAGTTACATTCATGTGACCCATAATGACCCTTTTGCACTTTCACAAATTCTTTACCTTTCCTTTAGAAACACTCTAATGCCTAATAAATGTCAACATGCTTTGTGGTACTGTTACACAACATATTGGTTTAGGGTTAATCCCTCTGTCCAGCGCAACACTTTGCTAACATTGGCATAATTAAGTTACAACATAATACCCTGGTTTTCACAGGCAATGCTTAAGCCAGTAGTCCAGACTAAAATGCACGTTTGAGCTGTATTACCTGAAAGCAACTTGTAGGCTACTGACATATCTTATGTCAGTGCCATTGTTTTGTCTCAAGATGCACACCAGTAATGTTTTTTTTTTCTAAGGTACATTTTTAAAAGCTATAATTGAATGCCCAAATTTAACTAAGGCCTAATCCTAAGATTTATATCTAAACCCTGTCTGTGAAACCGGGGGTTAGAAATTAAGGGGCTAACCCTAACCTTAACCCTTGTCTACAGACTTTTATTTAACAGCATGCACTCCAAGGTGTTGACTGTAGTGGTTAGGTCTTTAGCATTGATAAGGACAAAGATCTTCTCACTGTGACAGTCTGTAATGTATTTTAGCAATGATTGTTTGTATGGATTGTCCCTAAACTAGAGCTATTGATGCATTCAAGACATGTCATAAAGATCGTATTTACGAATTGAACACACACATCGAGACGACTCAACGTCGGCGATATGTTATGCCCTAAATTAATACATGATTAACTAACTGTATTTTTCTATGTACATTTCTGAAATGCACTTTCTGTAAAGCTGCTTTGAGACAATGTGTATTGTGAAAAGTGCTATACAAATAAATTTGAATTGAATTGAATTGAACATGAATGCCACCACAATGATGAAAATAGGAAGTTATTTACTGTAAAAAGAGGATTTTTTTTTTTTTTTTTTTTTTTTACAGTGCAGTATGAACATCTGTTCTGAACTAGTTCTGGCTGTCAGTGGACGTTTAGATTATGGCCAGATTGGACATATTTAATTTATTTAATTTATTGACTGTTTCTGGATGTCAACGGACGTCCAGATTATAGTCAGTATGAACGTCTTTTCTCAACTAGTTCTGGCTGTCAGTGGACGTTTAGATAATGGCCAGATTGGACATCTTTATTCACGTCATTTATGGACTGTTTCTGGATGTCAACGGACGTCCAGATTATAGTTAGTATGAACGTCTTTTCTCAACTAGTTCTGGCTGTCAGTGGACGTTTAGATAATGGCCAGATTGGACATCTTTATTCACGTCATTTATGGACTGTTTCTGGACGTCAACGGACGTCCAGATTATAGACAGTATGAACGTCTTTTCTCAACTAGTTCTGGCTGTCAGTGGACGTTTAGATAGTGGCCAGATTGGACATCTTTATTCACGTCATTTTTGGACTGTTTCTGGATGTCAACGGACGTCCAGATTATAGTCAGTATGAACGTCTTTTCTCAACTAGTTCTGGCTGTCAGTGGACATTTAGATAGTGGCCAGATTGGACATCTTTATTCACGTCATTTTTGGACTGTTTCTGGATGTCAACGGACGTCCAGATTATAGTCAGTATGAACGTCTTTTCTCAACTAGTTCTGGCTGTCAGTGGACATTTAGATAATGGCCAGATTGGACATCTTTATTCACGTCATTTTTGGACTGTTTCTGGATGTCAACGGACGTCCAGATTATAGTCAGTATGAACGTCTTTTCTCAACTAGTTCTGGCTGTCATTGGACATTTAGATAATGGCCAGATTGGACATCTTTATTCACGTCATTTTTGGACTGTTTCTGGATGTCAACGGACGTCCAGATTATAGTCAGTATGATCGTCTTTTCTCAACTAGTTCTGGCTGTCAGTGGACATTTAGATAATGGCCAGATTGGACATCTTTATTCACGTCATTTTTGGACTGTTTCTGGATGTCAACGGACGTCCAGATTATAGTCAGTATGAACGTCTTTTCTCAACTAGTTCTGGCTGTCAGTGGACATTTAGATAGTGGCCAGATTGGACATCTTTATTCACGTCATTTTTGGACTGTTTCTGGATGTCAACGGACGTCCAGATTATAGTCAGTATGAACGTCTTTTCTCAACTAGTTCTGGCTGTCAGTGGACATTTAGATAATGGCCAGATTGGACATCTTTATTCACGTCATTTTTGGACTGTTTCTGGATGTCAACGGACGTCCAGATTATAGTCAGTATGAACGTCTTTTCTCAACTAGTTCTGGCTGTCATTGGACATTTAGATAATGGCCAGATTGGACATCTTTATTCACGTCATTTTTGGACTGTTTCTGGATGTCAACGGACGTCCAGATTATAGTCAGTATGATCGTCTTTCTCAACTAGTTCTGGCTGTCAGTGGACATTTAGATAATGGCCAGATTGGACATCTTTATTCACGTCATTTTTGGACTGTTTCTGGATGTCAACGGACGTCCAGATTATAGTCAGTATGATCGTCTTTTCTCAACTAGTTCTGGCTGTCAGTGGACATTTAGATAATGGCCAGATTGGACATCTTTATTCACGTCATTTATGGACTGTTTCTGGACGTCAACGGACGTCCAGATTATAGACAGTATGAACGTCTTTTCTCAACTAGTTCTGGCTGTCAGTGGACATTTAGATAGTGGCCAGATTGGACATCTTTATTCACGTCATTTTTGGACTGTTTCTGGATGTCAACGGACGTCCAGATTATAGTTAGTATGAACGTCTTTTCTCAACTAGTTCTGGCTGTCAGTGGACATTTAGATAGTGGCCAGATTGGACATCTTTATTCACGTCATTTTTGGACTGTTTCTGGATGTCAACGGACGTCCAGATTATAGTCAGTATGAACGTCTTTTCTCAACTAGTTCTGGCTGTCAGTGGACATTTAGATAATGGCCAGATTGGACATCTTTATTCACGTCATTTTTGGACTGTTTCTGGATGTCAACGGACGTCCAGATTATAGTCAGTATGAACGTCTTTTCTCAACTAGTTCTGGCTGTCATTGGACATTTAGATAATGGCCAGATTGGACATCTTTATTCACGTCATTTTTGGACTGTTTCTGGATGTCAACGGACGTCCAGATTATAGTCAGTATGATCGTCTTTTCTCAACTAGTTCTGGCTGTCAGTGGACATTTAGATAATGGCCAGATTGGACATCTTTATTCACGTCATTTTTGGACTGTTTCTGGATGTCAACGGACGTCCAGATTATAGTCAGTATGAACGTCTTTTCTCAACTAGTTCAGGCTGTCAGTGGACATTTAGATAATGGCCAGATTAAACATCTTTATTCACGTCATTTTTGGACTGTTTCTGGATGTCAACGGACGTCCAGATTATAGTCAGTATGAACGTCTTTTCTCAACTAGTTCAGGCTGTCAGTGGACGTTTAAATAATGGCCAGATTAGACATAATTTCCCAGTGTCATTAATCGACTAATTCTGGCTGTCATTGGACGTTCAGATCATAGCCTGGACGGGCGGACGGGATATCAACCTGTTTTGTATGTCCACAGACGTCGCTTGCTCAGTGGGTTGTCTCAACAGGCCGCTCGGTTATATATGCATGCAATGATTTTTTTCATCATCTTGGTCACAAACCTCCCCGCCCACACTCAAGCCAGTCGTACAAGCAGGCAGTCAAGGTATTAGACAGAAAACCCATGACATCGCATCACTGTGACCCCGTTCATAGACATAATCTGTTTACTTTTGGACATTTTATAAATTTTAGTACTTTGAAATTGGTTTTTAAATGTTTGAACAGTCATGTATCGCCATTGTTTTCTGCTCTCATTATTAGGCGTCAGGGCTCACTTAGACCCTCCACCAGAGCCTCAGTCAGTGGGGACTGTGTTCTTCCGCGATTTACAAAATCTTTTGGTCAGTCTAGTTTCTCTTTTAATGGATCGAGACTATGGAACTCTCTGCCTACTGAACTAAAATTGCAGACAGACATGATCAGCTTTGACAGAGGTCTGAAACAATGGCTGAGGTCAAGTCAAAGCTGTACACATGGTAACGCTGTATGAAATGAATATTGATGATGTGTATTGTTTATTTTTTAAATATTGTATTGTGTACTGTTTTTGTTCTGTGTTTTGTGAAAGTGTGTAGCTTTCTATGGACAAGTGTTGCAAATTAGCACGAAAAACAATTTATCTGGTTTGTCCAATACTGTTGTTGTGTCCATATCAAGTAAACTATATAAAAATGTTTCATTCATGATTCATTCATCTTGTTCCACGTTTTTTTTATTTAGCTGTAGTGCATACAAATATTTTGAAAATAAGTGCAGATCATTTACCTCAAATTTATAATTGTATTTATTTAAACAATATATAATTCTCTTCCCTTAGATGCCGTGAAGAGGTGGAGTCAAATGCTACAGACTCTGAAATTGATGCAGTAATGGCAGAACACCTGAAACACACTCCAGGAAGAGCTGGTGGATACAAAACATGAGCCAAACAATGTGTTTAAAGGGATAGTTCACCCAAAAATGAAAATTGTCATCATTTACTCAACCTCATGTCATGTTTCAAACCTGTATGTTTGGAAGAATGTTTTTACCCAAGCAAATGTCGCTTCCCATTAACTACCATAATAATCTTTCTCCAATAATGGTAGTCAATGGTTGCTCTATTTGCTTGGTTACAAACATTCTTCAAAATATCATCTTTTGTGTTCAGCAGAAAAAAGAAACTCATACAGGTTTGGAACATGAGGATGAGTAAATGAAAGAATTACATTTTTTGGGGTGAACTATCCCTTTTATATATAATTCAGTATTTTGTAATTGGTATTTTAGTCTGGTTAACAAATGTTAAACATTGAAAAAAATTAAGAGAAATATAGGCTGTTCAAGATCAATAAAATGTTGTGCTAAATCAGAACATGCTGCTTTTTTTCTTATGTCCACAAATAATGTGTTCTTGTGATGTACACGTGATTAAAACGTTTTATTGACGGTCAGGTCCAACGGGACCAATTTTGGACCTTTTTAGAACCTTTGTCAAGATGTGTAAACCTCAAGACTTGATTGCCTTTCACAATGTTACACAATATGTGTGTGGTTATTTTAAATGCAGGCTTATATATACACTTAAATTATGCAGCAACACATTTAAACACCCAAATGACGGCGCATTTAGACGTCCAGGGACGCGCAGAGGAGATGTGGAATTCACGGTCAGATGACGTCAAAGACGTCGGTTCAACTTCCATTTTGGAACTATTTTTCAACCATGACGGGACGGGACGTGTCGGACGGACGTCTTTTCAACGGTCATTACACTTCCAAATGTTTGCTGGGATGTTAGGCTGCATAGATTAGGCCAGCCGGAACCGGGAACACTTCCCTTAAATCCTGATGTACTCGTTACATCATAAGAAGAATGGCATCTATGCTAATATTAGTGTCTCTGTTTACCCTGAGGTTTTCCGCAGTCCGCCGGATCCAGATCTGATGAAGGACCTGCGCCTGGACACGACGACAACGCATCCCTGAAGTGCCAGCCTCATCAACACTGGCTGCGTTTCCACTGCCGGGCCAGGGCTAACAGCGAACCGAGCCGGACCAGTAGCCCCGCAGCGCTGCCCTAAACCCCGCCCCTAACACGCCTTTCTGGATCAAACGTCATACAACCCAACCCATTTAAGCGGGTATTATGAATTTATTTATTTATTAAGTTAGGAAGACAGCATGTATATTAACTCACCGGCCGTGGCTGCAATAGTGTCCCGACTGGTCTCACCACTAACAGAGGGACGGTGACCCAGCACACGGTGACCCAGCACACGGTCCATCAAGTCGAACCATGGAAAGTTCCTCTTCTCTGAGTTTCGCTTTGTCCATTGTGCATTTTAATCGCCTTGTACAATACTGCGCCCGCAACTTTTTTATTTTTTCCTGAACTTGAAGCGTTGCTCGCTGAATGCTTAGCTTAGAAAGTTCAGCATCGATATATTTTATAATGTCTTTGTTTCTTCACACACCGTCAAATAGATGTTGTACCCTTTCTTCTGCCCAAATGCTCAGAGGAGCTTTGGTATCTTTGACAGACCAGTACAGGCGATTACTTTGCGTGATATAAAAAAGTGAAATGTGCATAACGTTCCCTAACACTGATAAACTCCGGCTTTTACCTTGAGCACGCCTCTAGCCCAGTGGTGGAAAGAGTACTGACAAATTGTACTTAAGTAAAAGTATTGCTACTTAAGTAATAATTTACTTGAGTACAAGTAGAAGTACTGAAATATAATATGACTCAAGTAAGAGTAAATAAGTAGTTTCCTTAAAAACTACTCAAGTAACTACGTTACAAAGTACTTTAGTATTTTTCTATTTTTACCCAAAATGGGGAGATGATAGCAAAATGCAGCGCTAAACACTCTCATGTCATCTGTTTTATTCATACTGAAGGCCCAGTACTGATGCATAGAAGTATTAAACTTACACATTTCAGGAAATGCCTTATATGGATATAATAACATGCAAATAGTGATGTTTTGACTGATGAAACATGAAGACAAACACATTATAATATATCTGTGTTCATCAATCAGGTATTTTCAAAAGAATGATGTATGTCTTTAAAGGGATAGTTCACCCAAAAAGGAAAATTAGCCCATGATTTACTCTCCCTCAAGTCATCCTAGAAGATATGACTTTCTGCTTTCAGTCGAATACAATCAGAGTTATATTAAAAAATGGCCTGGCTCTTCCAAGCTTTATAATGGGAGTGAATGACTGGAGAAAATTTGAAGCCCAAAAAAGTGCATCCATCCATGATAAAAGTGCTCCACATATAGACTACTAGCTTTCTCTGTTGGCAAGAGCAAATTTTTTATTACTAATTTTGAAAAGTAAGTCCAAGTAAGAAGATTATTTGAATGTTTTGATTTGAATCATTTCATGAAAGCAAAGAATGTTAAGTGAGAGGTCCGATAAAAAAAAGGTATGAAAAACAATAAAACAGTATGAATAAAAAATTCCCAGTAAAAAAAAAATGAAGTGGGATATGGTTAACATGTTAAATTAAATTATCTTTTATTCATTGTAGCCTATCGAAAATGTGCTGGGAGCCCACTGTTGCTATAGGAACGAACTACACTTTTACATGCATCTGATTGACAGATAATGATGCGATCTTATTTCACTGTTTTTTCAGCTTTGTACAAAGTTTGCTTCGTATATTTAGTTTAACTGTATTGTTAAAGAGGACGAGCTTTACTATTAATTGAACTGTGTGCATGTATTTTAGACACTTACATTGATCTTGCTCCGTCCATGCAATAACTGCGTCCATGTTATGAGCCAAGCTTTTTTATTTACTTCAACTGCTCAGTGCTCTGGTATTATCAATGGTATGACCCATTTCAGTAGTTGCCATAATTAAATATGAGCAGAATACTCACTTACATTCACTGAAATATTGAAACGTTATGCGCTACTGATTCAAAACACGAGCGCCAGTGATTGAATGTCAAAGCGCGGTTTGATTGCCCCGCCCCCCAGCCGAACTGAAAGTTTTGATTGGTTTTGCACCCGAATCAGACCTGTCTGTTATTGGCTGAACTGCTTCAGATCTGTCTGTTATTGGCTGAAGCGCAGAGGCTCCTCCGCAGTAGTATGAAAAGTGTCTGTCAAATGTCAGCTTGCCCTGTTGCTCCGTCGGCACCTTTGTCAAAGTACTTTGTACTTTTTATGAAAAATAAATGTAGAGAAGTTGAATACTTTATTTTTATTTTACTCAAGTAAGAGTAAAAGTACCACAATTTAATTATACTCAAGAAAGTAGAAAAAATCTAAAAATCTACTCAAGTACTGTAACGAAAGTATTTGTAATTAGTTACTTTCCACCACTGCTCTAGCCCGAGCTGGCCCGCTTTGACCCAAGGTATTCGACAGGCCAGAACTCCTGCCGTTGGCCCCGAGTAAGCCCGAGTAAGCCCCGAGTAAGACCCGAGCAAGACCCGAGCAAGACCCAAGTAAGCCCCGAGCAAGACCCGAGCAAGACCCGAGTAAGCCCCGAGTAAGCCCCGAGTAAGCCCCGAGTAAGCCCCGAGTAAGACCCGAGTAAGCCCGAGTAAGACCCGAGTAAGCCCCGAGCAAGACCCGAGCAAGACCCGAGCAAGACCCGAGCAAGCCCCGAGCAAGCCCCGAGTAAGCCCCGAGTAAGACCCGAGTAAGCCCCGAGTAAGCCCCGAGTAAGACCCGAGTAAGCCCCGAGTAAGCCCGAGTAAGACCCGAGTAAGCCCGAGCAAGACCCGAGCAAGACCCGAGCAAGCCCCGAGTAAGCCCCGAGCAAGCCCCAAGTAAGCCCCGAGTAAGCCCCGAGTAAGACCCGAGTAAGCCCCGAGTAAGCCCCGAGTAAGACCCGAGTAAGACCCGAGCAAGACCCGAGCAAGACCCGAGCAAGCCCGAGTAAGCCCCGAGCAAGCCCAGAGTAAGCCCCGAGTAAGCCCCGAGTAAGCCCCGAGCAAGACCCGAGTAAGCCCCGAGTAAGCCCCGAGTAAGCCCCGAGTAAGCCCAGAGTAAGCCCGAGTAAGCCCCGAGTAAGACCGAGTAAGACCCGAGCAAGACCCGAGCAAGACCCGAGCAAGCCCCGAGTAAGCCCGAGCAAGCCCAGAGCAAGACCCGAGTAAGCCCGAGTAAGACCGAGCAAGCCCCGAGTAGCCCCGAGTAAGCCCCGAGTAAGCCCCGAGTAAGCACCGAGTAAGCCCCGAGTAAGCCCCGAGTAAGCCCCGGAAGTGACAGTGGACACACGGCTACTGAAGGTCTCATGGACACCTCAACACACTCTCTCCACACCGGCGTGATGACTCCGACCCCTAACCAGATGAACTGGATAAATATCGTGAAAGTTCTGATCCTGTCTGACCTCTGACCTATTATGCTGCCTAAATCATAATCATACACTGTTGGGTCATTGGCCAGAGGAGGACTGATACCCCTTTTCCACCAACAAGAACCGGGTGCTGGTTCAGAGCCAGAGCCAGAGCTGGTTCGGAGTTGGTTCGACTGACAAGCTTACTAAGAACCGGTTTGCCTATCCACCGGCTAGAAAGCCACAACAGAGCCAGATCTTACGTCACTGCATACGTCTCATGTTGCCCAGCAACGCTAGTGCGGTAGCGCCAAACACAAACACGCTAGGCTTGTTCGAGATGCATCGGCTTCACGCAGATCGATCGCCGCATGACATCAAAGCACTGCGAAAGCGATCCAAAAGCACAAGGAGTCGTATGATCTCCAAACACTCCCGCAGCTCCGATCGGTCCGCGCCGCTCCGATGCATCTCGAACAAGCAATCAACAATAACGGACGTTGCGTTACTATGGATGCTCATGGGTTTACAAAAATACATCGGAATCCAACGCGTTTGTGCAGCTCGCCGTAACTGACATAGACGGATATAATAATCAAGCTGCTATTAGCTCGACTAGCTGCTATTTAAAAATGGCGGTCACAAGTTTCTTGTTGGTCACGGTAACCCCGCCCCCAGCCCCTGACGCAATCGGTTCTTACTTGGCTCCGTTCTAGACCAGCAATGATTTGGTGCTACTTAAGAACCACTTTTCCTGGTTCGGAGCTGGTGCTTTGCGTGTGGAAAAACAAAGAACCGAATTGAAACTAGGCTCTGGCTCCGAACCAGCA
>CM070824.1:48031901-48071901 GCA_036326025.1 Chrosomus eos | reverse complement strand
GTAACAGTGTCTACAGGTGTAACAGTTTCTACAGGTGTAACAGTGTCTACAGGTGTAACAGTGTCTACAGGTGTAACAGTGTCTACTGGTGTAACAGTGTCTACAGATATAACAGTGTCTACAGGTGTAACAGTGTCTACAGGTGTAACAGTGTCTACAGGTGTAACAGTGTCTACAGGTGTAACAGTGTCTACTGGTGTAACAGTGTCTACAGGTGTAACAGTGTCTACAGGTGTAACAGTGTCTACAGGTGTAACAGTGTCTACAGGTGTAACAGATGTAACAGTGTCTACAGGTGTAACAGTGTCTACAGGTGTAACATTGTCTACAGGTGTAACAGATGTAACAGTGTCTACAGGTGTAACAGTGTCTACAGGTGTAACATTGTCTACAGGTGTAACAGTGTCTACAGGTGTAACAGTGTCTACAGGTGTAACAGATGTAACAGTGTCTACAGGTGTAACAGTGTTTACAGGTGTAACATTGTCTACAGGTGTAACAGATGTAACAGTGTCTACAGGTGTAACAGTGTCTACAGGTGTAACAGTGTCTACAGGTGTAACAGATGTAACAGTGTCCACAGGTGTAACAGTGTCTACAGGTGTAACATTGTCTACAGGTGTAACAGATGTAACAGTGTCTACAGGTATAACAGTGTCTACAGGTGTAACATTGTCTACAGGTGTAACAGTGTCTACAGGTGTAACAGTGTCTACAGGTGTAACAGATGTAACAGTGTCTACAGGTGTAACAGTGTTTACAGGTGTAACATTGTCTACAGGTGTAACAGATGTAACAGTGTCTACAGGTGTAACAGTGTCTACAGGTGTAACAGTGTCTACAGGTGTAACAGATGTAACAGTGTCTACAGGTGTAACAGTGTCTACAGGTGTAACAGATGTAACAGTGTATACAGGTGTAACAGTGTCTACAGGTGTAACAGTGTCTACAGATTAGGGATGGGCGATTACAGTAGGCTACATAAAATAATAATAATAAAAAAACAGTAAAAATCCAAACGCCATCCCTTGCAGAAATGGAAAAGTTGCATACGTTTCTTCTGTAAAAGTGCAGATAATGTTTAAATAGTGCAACTATACTGAAAAACATCGCACAGTAATAATTCAAATAATTTACAAGTTTGAAATAGTTACAGGCCTACTAATACTAGCTACTACGAATTCTGATATTAATAAAAATATAAACCGCACTAAGGATTGATGAGCTGCTGGGTTCATGAATATTATCACGTCTGCGTTTGTGCATTAGTTTCTGCTTGCTCATAAAAGCTGAATAATTCCAAATGAACTCCATTATTTTTACAGTAAAATACAACAAATAATATCATTTACATGTAGACTTCATGTACACTTCAATTCTGCGTGGTATGTGACTCTCTCTCTCATCGAGTGTGTTAGAAACACTGAGCGCTCTCAGCAGTGACAACAAGTCGTGCGCGTCACACTAGTGTTTACTGCGCGTCAAATACACTGTGTATTCGTTGAGATTAACTGATATAGTGGGCTTTACCTTTACGGATCACTAGACACTCTCAAGCACTCAGTCAGTGTTCGGCGTGATGGGCGGGTGAAAATCTATCTGTGTTTACCAGTTCCAGATTGTAGAGGTAGTTACTCGTTTAGCGATAAACTTCACCTCAGCTTCACGTCCGCCTTCCGCCATGCGCGTGAACTGCGAATGGGTCCCGCGTCATAGGCTTTATCGTTATTATCGCGGGAAGACTAATTCTTATCGTGAGGAAAATTTTTAACGATATATCGCAAACGATAATATATCGCCCATCCCTACTACAGGTGTAACAGTGTCTACAGGTGTAACAGTGTCTACAGGTGTAACAGTGTCTACAGGTGTAACAGATGTAACAGTGTCTACAGATGTAACAGTGTCTACAGGTGTAACAGTGTCTACCGGTGTAACAGTGTCTACAGGTGTAACGGTGTCTACAGGTGTAACAGATGTAACAGTGTCTACAGGTGTAACAGTGTCTACAGGTGTAACAGTGTCTACCGGTGTAACAGTGTCTACAGGTGTAACAGATGTAACAGTGTCTACAGGTGTAACAGTGTGTCTACAGGTGTAACAGTGTCTACCTGTGTAACAGTGTCTACAGGTGTAACAGTGTCTACAGATGTAACAGTGTCTACAGATGTAACAGTGTCTACAGGTGTAACAGTGTCTACAGGTGTAACAGTGTCTACAGGTGTAACAGATGTAACAGTGTCTACAGATGTAACTGTCTACAGGTGTAACAGATGTAACAGTGTCTACAGGTGTAACAGATGTAACAGTGTATACAGGTGTAACAGTGTCTACAGGTGTAACAGTTTCTACAGGTGTAACAGTGTCTACAGGTGTAACAGTGTCTACAGGTGTAACAGTGTCTACAGATATAACAGTGTCTACAGGTGTAACATTGTCTACAGGTGTAACAGTGTCTACAGGTGTAACAGTGTCTACAGGTGTAACAGATGTAACAGTGTCTACAGGTGTAACAGTGTTTACAGGTGTAACATTGTCTACAGGTGTAACAGATGTAACAGTGTCTACAGGTGTAACAGTGTCTACAGGTGTAACAGTGTCTACAGGTGTAACAGATGTAACAGTGTCTACAGGTGTAACAGTGTTTACAGGTGTAACATTGTCTACAGGTGTAACAGATGTAACAGTGTCTACAGGTGTAACAGTGTCTACAGGTGTAACCGATGTAACAGTGTCTACAGGTGTAACAGTGTTTACAGGTGTAACATTGTCTACAGGTGTAACAGATGTAACAGTGTCTACAGGTGTAACAGTGTCTACAGGTGTAACAGATGTAACAGTGTCTACAGGTGTAACAGTGTCTACAGGTGTAACAGATGTAACAGTGTCTACAGGTGTAACAGATGTAACAGTGTCTACAGGTGTAACAGATGTAACAGTGTCTACAGGTGTAACAGTGTCTACAGATGTAACAGTGTCTACAGGTGTAACAGTGTCTACAGGTGTAACAGTGTCCACAGGTGTAACAGTGTCTACAGGTGTAACAGTGTCTACAGGTGTAACAGTGTCTACATGTGTAACAGTGTCTACAGATGTAACAGTGTCTACAGATGTAACAGTGTCTACAGGTGTAACAGTGTCTACAGGTGTAACAGTGTCTACAGATGCAACAGTGTCTACAGGTGTAACAGTGTCTACAGGTGTAACAGTGTCTACAGGTGTAACAGTGTCTACAGATGTAACAGTGTCTACAGGTGTAACAGTGTCTACAGGTGTAACAGATGTAACAGTGTCTACAGGTGTAACAGTGTCTACAGGTGTAACAGTGTCTACAGGTGTAACAGTGTCTACAGGTGTAACAGTGTATACAGGTGTAACAGTGTATACAGGTGTAACAGTGTCTACAGGTGTAACAGTGTCTACAGGTGTAACAGTGTATACAGGTGTAACAGTGTCTACAGGTGTAACAGTGTATACAGGTGTAAGTCACACAATAAGAGGAACCCGCTGCTGTTTTTCCACCGGCCCAAGAGATCCGCTCATCTTCCATGTCGTGTTTTGCATGCCGTCTGGTGTTTTGAACAGTTTTGTTTTTCACTCTATTTCAGTCACAACACAGCAGACAACATGCACACCTATATATATATACCCTGCTCGGTTTGCAGACCTCTATTGCTAAAACTGTTTAAAATGTTAATAGAGGACAGAGAATGAGAGTCGCTCCTGTCTAATGTCTGAATGTACAGTCGACTCTATCCGTTAATGTTTAATAAACTCCTGAAGGGAATGTGACGTCAAGGTTTGTCAGCCGTGTTCCCTGAGGGAATATTCCTGTGAGAGTGACAGTAGTGACTCCAGAGTGTGTCTGACTGCTGTTTTTGTCTCTTCTGGCAGAATCTCCGCGAGGATCGTTAGACGGTCATCGGACGACGGCTCGTGACGCTGATATGTCATACTGTAAATGCATCTTATTACACTGATCGCTTGCAAACTCCAACACATTATTATCTGGGTCAGTCAAACACACACACATACAGTCAAATAAAAACACAACATCCAGGATTCACACACAAACGTCATTCCTTTCTGCTGATTTGATTTTAGAGGTTTCATTCATGTGTCATGCTAGACGTTTCTTTCTTAACAATGGAACAAACAGACGTTTGTCTGTCAAACAACTCGGCCGTTTTTCGTAGAATATGAAGAATCGTGCACAAGCAGAGTTGCGTGCCGTAACTCGATATTATCTCTGTATATTTGATTTGGATGTAGATTCTAGGATCTCTGTACTATTATCCCGATGCTCATCCGTTCCTGTGTCGTGGGTTGGTTGTTTTCTAGCCTTACTAGTGGCATGCTGTAGTTTCACATGTTGAAGATGTTCTTCTGTCTGTCCGTTCCTGATCACAGACGCCCCTCTTCCACACAGTCCATTTTTATTTCTTATCTTTGTTTATATAAAGAATATATTCTATTTATTTTTGATGATAGTAGATGACACATCTGTGGTAAATTCAACAATGTGGTTTTCCTGTCGTTTAATTTTTATTGCCCTAATACATGTTGCATTTTCAAGGTTTGTAGACACATGTAAACTGTTTTTTCCTGTTTATTGACAAGAATTTTACAGAATAAACTCATTGGAATGCAAGTGGTGTTCTGTCGTGTCTTTATGTTGTAGTGTTTGATTCTAATATGTCTTTTTTAGGGATTGTTGAGTATTCTCTCATCAGTGAGATGTTGGGACTGAATCAAGGCAGATCCTGTAAAGTATCCATCAGATCAAAGTTGCACTCGTTTCTCATGTTTTGAACCTCACGGCCTAGAGACGTACCGTGTATACCCGAATATAAGACGAGGTTTTTGGCCTAAAAATAGGCTGAAAAATGAAGGGTCGTCTTATATTCGCGATATATACAAAATCACGGGAGAAAAGGGAGAAAGCAGGGAGAAACAGTAGAGGGCGCCAACACAAGCACAAGGTAGTGTGGGGCAGGCGCCGCGGTGCGCTTCAGAAGAAGAGAAATATGCTCGTTTTGGATTCATTCCGCGAACACTTGACGGAGCCCGTCAAAACTCAGTTGCGGAAAATGAACGGCGATCTGGTGATCATACAGGAGGCATGACAAGCCAGCTACAGGTAGGCTATTGGATGTAGTCGTCAACAAGCCATTCAAGGATAATCTGCGCAACACTGAGTGGCTTCTGTCAGGCGTTCACTCACTGACGCCTACTGGAAACGCAAGGTCTCTCGCTCTCTCTCTCTCTGCCGTGCGCGCGCTACAGGGTTTGGTTTGGAGCACATACAGTAGGCTATGTTCTGTCTCGCATGCGCGGCTCTAGTCTAGATTCCAGGAGATTTGAACTAATTTGTGGGCATCAGGAAGCCGCTATCAATATGCGGGATTTTTATAAGTTAATAATAGAACTGATGCGCACAGTGAACTGAAATGAAAACAAAAACAGCGCTGGACAGGGGGCTTAAAATCCGGACTGTCCGACCAAAATCCGGACCTATGTTCACCCTAACCACAATTCCATACATACATAGGCCTACATAATTGTTGCATTTTTGTGAAAAGAACAGTTATTCATTTTTGTCACTCATTCATTCATTCATTTCTCTCTTCAACTCATTAACAGAGTGCACTTTATTTTGTGACAAATTAATCCAAAATAATGAATGGTGTTAAAATGTTTTTTTTTTTTTTTTTCAAATAAATTATCACTAGAATTTTCAAATAAAATTATTTTCTGTTGAAAACCAGATTTTTTTTCCACAAAAGTGTCTTTCCCCAAAAAATAAGTCTGGAAAATGAGGGGTCGTCTTATATTCGGGTATATACGGTAATTCTTTCATTTTATTTTTACAAATGGCATATGTGTAGGTACACATGTATATAGAAAGATATGTACAATATGTTTGAAAATTCATTTGGAAGTTTGATTGATGTCACTGGTTGTCAATTACAGTAGAGTGAAACGATGCCCGAACACCATTGAATTTCTTACATACTTAGATACTTAGACTCATTAGATATTCACCAGATTTGACTCATCATGGCAAAGAGTTCATTCCATTTGATATGTCAAACCAATCTTAATTGTAAGTAGATTTAATCACAGCTTTTTCTACCGATCTGCTGCTGTTGTTCCTAAAACTGTCATTAACAGTGGCCATGTTTACAGTGATCATATATACAGTGGTGTATATACAGTGGTGAGAAAAACGAGGGCGCCGCCATGTTTAGAATATTGTCTTTTAACTTCCGTTTCTGTGGTCGCTCTGTATATTTCTATGGCATCGCTGTCCAGGAATAATTAGCTGGTTAAGTCGATTTACTTACTGTAGAGTTAACGAAAGTTATCATGAGCATTGTAATGTTTATCATAAGCATTGTAAAGCAGATGTCTTAACAAATGTCGACCGGGAACTTTTTTAAACGAGCCGTTCATTCATCTATGAAAGATCGTTGTGAAAATACAGACCGGAAGTCAAAAGACAACGCGCTCAGCGCTGAAAAGGGGCGGGGCTACATAAGGTCTATACAGTGGTGTATATACAGTGGTGTATATACAGTGGTCATATATACAGTGGTGTATATACAGTGGTCATATATACAGTGGTGTATATACAGTGGTCATATTTACAGTGGTGTATATACAGTGGTCATATATACAGTGGTGTATATACAGTGGTCATATATACTACGGTCATATATTTCATGGTCATATATACAGTGGTGTATATACAGTGGTCATATTTACAGTGGTGTATATACAGCGGTCATATTTACAGTGGTGTATATACAGTGGTCATATTTACAGTGGTGTATATACAGTGGTCATATATACAGTGGTGTATATACGGTGGTCATATTTACAGTGGTGTATATACGGTGGTCATATTTACAGTGGTGTATATACAGTGGTAATATTTACAGTGGTGTATATACAGTGGTCATATTTACAGTGGTGTATATACAGTGGTCATATTTACAGTGGTGTATATACAGTGGTCATATTTACAGTGGTGTATAACAGTGGTCATATTTACAGTGGTGTATATACAGTGGTCATATTTACAGTGGTGTATATACAGTGGTAACATATATACAGTGGTCATATTTACAGTGGTGTATATACAGTGGTCATATTTACAGTGGTGTATATACAGTGTCATATTACGTGGTTATATACAGTGGTCATATTTACAGTGGTGTAATATACAGTGGTCATATTACAGTGGTTATATACAGTGGTCATATATACAGTGGTCATATATATACAGTGGTCATATTACATGTCAATACAGTGGTATATACAGTGGTCATATTTACAGTGGTGTATATACAGTGTCATATTTACAGTGGTATATACAGTGGTCATATTTACAGTGGTGTATATACAGTGGTCATATTTACAGTGGTCATATAACAGTGGTCATATATACAGTGGTCATATATACAGTGGTAATATCATACAGTGGGTATAATACAGTGGTCATATTTACAGTGGTGTATATACAGTGGTCATATTTACAGTGGTGTATATACAGTGGTCATATTACAGTGGTGTATATACAGTGGTCATATTACAGTGGTGTATATACAGTGGTATATTTACAGTGGTATATACAGTGGTCATATTTACAGTGGTGTATATACAGTGGTCAATTTACAGTGGTGTATATACAGTGGTCATATATAACAGTGTGTATAACAGTGGTCATATTTACATGGTATATACATGTCATAATTACTGGTCTATATACGTGGTCAATATACAGTGGTCATATTACAGTGGTGTATATACATGGTCAATTTACAGTGGTATATACAGGTCATAATACGTGGTCATATATACAGTGTATATACAGTGGTCATATTACAGTGGTCATATATCATGGTCATATTTACAGTGGTATATACAGTGGTCATATTTACAGTGTGTATATACAGTGGTCATATGTTTAACAGTGTCTATTACAGTGGTGAATATACAGTGTCATATATACAGTGGTCATATTACAGTGGTGTATATACAGTGGTCATATTTACAGTGGTGTATATACAGTGGTCATATTACAGTGGTGTATATACAGTGGTCATATTACAGTGGTGTATATACAGTGGTCATATTACAGTGGTGTATATACGTGGTCATATTTACAGTGTGTATATACGTGGTCATATTTACGTGTGTATATACATGGTAAATTTACATGGTTATATACAGTGGTCATATATATACAGTGGTCATATTACAGTGGTTATAAAGTGGTCATATTTACAGTGGTGTATATACATGTATATACAGTGGTATATACAGTGGATATAGGTCATATTACAGTGGTATATATACAGTGGTCATATTTACAGTGGTGTATATACAGTGGTCATATTTACAGTGGTGATATACAGTGGTCATATTACAGTTGTAATATACAGTGGTCATATATACGTGTATATACAGTGGTCATATTTACAGTGGTGTATATACAGTGGTCATATTTACAGTGGTGTATATACAGTGGTCATATTTACAGTGGTGTTGTATATACAGTGGTCATATATACAGTGGTCATATTTACAGTGGTGTATATACAGTGGTCATATTTACAGTGGTGTATATACAGTGATCATATATACGGTGGTCATATATACGGTGGTCATATATACAGTGGTGTATATACAGTGGTCATATTTACAGTGGTCATATATACAGTGGTCATATATACGTTGGTCATATATACGGTGGTCATATATACACTACAGTGGTCATATTTACAGTGGTCATATTTACAGTGGTCATATATACAGTGGTCATATTTACAGTGGTGTATATACAGTGGTCATATTTACAGTGGTGTATATACGGTGGTCATATATACAGTGGTCATATTTACAGTGGTCATATATACAGTGATCATATATACAGTGGTGTATATACAGTGGTCATATTTACAGTGGTCATATATACAGTGGTCATATTTACAGTGGTCATATATACAGTGGTCATATTTACAGTGGTGTGTATACGGTGGTCATATATACAGTTGTCATATATACAGTGGTGTATATACAGTGGTCATATATACAGTGGTGTATATACAGTGGTCATATTTACAGTGGTGTATATACAGTGGCCATATTTACTGTGGTGTATATACAGTGGCCATATTTACAGTGGTGTATATACAGTGGTCATATATACAGTGGTGTATATACAGTGGTCATATATACAGTGGTCATATATGCAGTGGTCATATTTACAGTGGTGTATATATGGTGGTCATATATACAGTGGTCATATATACAGTGGTGTATATACAGTGGTCATATTTACAGTGGTGTTGTATATACAGTGGTCATATATACAGTGGTCATATATACAGTGGTGTATATACAGTGGTCATATATACAGTGGTCATATATACGGTGGTCATATTTACAGTGGTCATATATACAGTGGTCATATATACAGTGGTCATATATACAGTGGTGTATATATACACTACAGTGGTCATATTTACAGTGGTCATATTTACAGTGGTCATATATACAGTGGTCATATTTACAGTGGTGTATATACAGTGGTCATATTTACAGTGGTGTATATACGGTGGTCATATATACAGTGGTCATATTTACAGTGGTCATATATACAGTGGTCATATATACAGTGGTGTATATACAGTGGTCATATTTACAGTGGTGTATATACGGTGGTCATATATACAGTGGTCATATATACAGTGGTCATATTTACAGTGGTCATATATACAGTGGTCATATTTACAGTGGTGTGTATACGGTGGTCATATATACAGTCGTCATATATACAGTGGTGTATATACAGTGGTCATATATACAGTGGTGTATATACAGTGGTCATATTTACAGTGGTGTATATACAGTGGCCATATTTACTGTGGTGTATATACAGTGGCCATATTTACAGTGGTGTATATACAGTGGTCATATATACAGTGGTGTATATACAGTGGTCATATATACAGTGGTCATATATGCAGTGGTCATATTTACAGTGGTGTATATATGGTGGTCATATATACAGTGGTCATATATACAGTGGTGTATATACAGTGGTCATATTTACAGTGGTGTTGTATATACAGTGGTCATATATACAGTGGTCATATATACAGTGGTGTATATACAGTGGTCATATATACAGTGGTCATATATACGGTGGTCATATTTACAGTGGTCATATATACAGTGGTCATATATACAGTGGTCATGTGGTCATATATACAGTGGTGTATATACAGTGGTCATATATACAGTGGTCATATATACAGTGGTCATGTTTACAGTGGTGTATATACAGTGGTCATATATACAGTGGTCATATATACGGTGGTCATATTTACAGTGGTCATATATACAGTGGTCATATATACAGTGGTCATATATACAGTGGTCATATATACAGTGGTGTATATACAGTGGTCATATTTACAGTGGTGTATATACAGTGGTCATATATACAGTGGTGTATATACAGTGGTCATATTTACAGTGGTCATATATACAGTGGTGTATATACAGTGGTCATATATACATATATACAGTGGCTCCTGTCTGCATCCCTGATCGATTGCTCCTGTCTGCCTCGCTGCCTGCTGTGTGTGTGAGTGTGTTTGCTCTGAGGCTGTTAGCTCCGTCTAAGCCTCGCATTTCTTTCTGTTTTGAACCATCATTTACTATCATTTCTAGTTGTTTATACTACTAATTACAGTTTACCTAACATCTCAGACTAACCTAACTTCGCTAGCTTCCGTTATTGTTAGCACAACACGCTAGTATCTCGCTAGCCTGTTAACGCGCCACCCGTGCTGTGCGCTCAGTTATTTATTTATTTTTCTCGTGCGCGCCCGCGCATCTGAGTTCATAAAAAGCCCAGGTGAGTAAGAATCAGTCAACAAACACGGTGAGTAATGTCTTGCCCTGTTATTGTCACTTGCACCTCATGCCATATGTTTACTATAGCCTTCCCCGTCGGCAATATAGGGTTTATATGTGATAAATGCAAGGAGACAGTCAGGCTGACGGAGAAGATTTCAGAATTAGAGACACGCATCCAAACTTTAATTGAGGATAGTAAGTGTGCTCGAGCTTTAGATACTACTTTGGATGCGCTTAGCATAGTGAACCATTTACATGATTCGGTTCCGGCTGAGTTATTGCCTGTGCAGCCAGGCAGATGGGTGACGGTGAGAAATCGCTCTAGTCGCGGATCAAAAAACCACTCTTCTGTTCCGGTTACCATAACAAATCGATTTGCCCCTCTCAGTGAAACACCCACTGAGAATGCTGTTGATTGTGCCCTGGTAATTGGCGATTCTATTACACGGAACGTGAAAATAGAGACACCAGCCACCATAGTCACATGTTTACCGGGAGCCAGAGCGCCTGACATCAAATCAAATTTAAAAGTGCTGGCTAATGCTAATCGTAAATTCTCTAAGATTGTTATTCACGTCGGCACTAATGATGTTCAACTTCGCCAGTCGGAGATCACCAAAATTAATATTAAAGAGGTGTTTAAACTCGCAAATACGATGTCAGGCACTGTAATCTGCTCTGGCCCTCTTCCTGTTCGAAGGAGTGATGAGATAGTTAGTAGATTGTGTTCACTCAATGGCTGGCTGTCTAATTGGTGTCCGCAACATAATATAGAATTCATAGACAATTGGAAAAGTTTTTGGGGCAAGCCTGACCTGTTAAAAAGAGATGGTATTCATCCCACCTGGGATGGTGCTGCTCTTCTCTCTAGTAATTTGGCTCATAGTCTTAGAGATAAAACATGACAATCTGGGGCTCAGGTCAGGAAGCAGACAAACTGGCTAAACCGACCGTCTGCTAGCGGCCTCGCGTCACCAAGGTCAGATAAATCCCATCACATAGAGACTCTTTCACCTAGATATCATCATATAGAGACTGTGTCTGTTCCCCGAATTTGGAAATCCAAAAAACGTCCAAACCTACCTAAGGTAAAAAATTTAATTGATGTTCAACAAATAAAAAACAAATATAATACAGATGAGCAAACAATAAAGCTTGGGTTGCTGAATATTCGATCCCTTACTTCAAAAGCACTCATAGTTAATGATATGATTTCAGATTATAACCTAGATGTGCTGTGTTTGACAGAAACCTGGCTAAAACCAAACGATTACATTACTTTAAATGAGTCCACTCCGCAAGATTACTGTTATAAACATGAGCCTCGTCCGAAAGGCAAAGGAGGAGGTGTTGCTGTAATTTATAGTAATATTCTCAAAACCACTAAGAAATCTAGTTTTAAATATACTTCTTTTGAAGTGTTGGTGCTTAATGTAAAAATATATAGTGTAAACAATAAATCACGTTTGAGAATTCTGCTGGCTACTGTATACAGGCCACCAGGGCACCAAAAAGATTTTATCAAAGAATTTGCGGACTTTCTATCAGAATTAGTATTGACTGCAGATAAAGTCCTAATTGTTGGTGATTTTAATATACATGTAGATAATGAAAAAGATGCATTGGGATTGGCATTTAAAGACATTATAAACTCTATTGGAGTTAGACAACACGTGTCAGGACCTACTTATTGTCGTAATCATAGCCTACTCTAGATCTAATATTATCACATGGAATAGATGTTGATGCCGTTGAAATTCTGCAGCAGAGCGACAACATCTCCGATCATTATCTAGTCTCGTGTAAATTACATTTAGCCAAGGCTGCAAAGCAGACTCTGTGTTTTAAATATGTTAGACCTATCACTTCTGCCACTAAAGATTGCTTTATCAATAATCTTCCTAATCAGTTTCATAATCTCAGCATCCCGGATAGCTTAGAAGAACTTGATATTGCAACAGAAAAGTTTAACTCTCTCTTTTCCAGCACTTTAGACACAGTTGCTCCGCTGCGCTTAAAGAAGATGAAAGAAAATAGTCCAACGCCGTGGTACAATGAGCACACCCGGGCCCTTAAGAGAGCAGCCAGAAAAATGGAGCGCAACTGGAAGAAAACAAAACTAGAGGTATTTCGGATTTCATGGAAGGAGAGCTCGATTGCTTACAGAGAGGCCTTAAAAGCTGCTAGATCTGATTATTTTTCAAACCTATTAGAAGAAAATAAATATAATCCTAGGTATTTATTTGAACAAGTGAATAAACTAACGAAAAAGAAAGCTTCAAGCCCAGAAGTTTCCAAGAAACACAGCAGTAATGACTTTATGAACTTCTTCACTTATAAGATTGATAATATCAGGGACAAAATTATAACTATGCAACCGTCTACTACAGTATCGCATCAGACATTGCAGTGTAGTCTTCATGATGAAAAACTTTGTTGCTATAGGAGAGGAAGAATTTTGCAAACTTGTTAAATCATCTAAATCAACAACATGTATGTTAGACCCTATACCGACTAAACTATTGAAAGAGATGCTTCCAGAGGTCATAGATCCTCTTCTCAATATCATTAATTCATCTTTGTCATTAGGATACGTACCAAAAAGCTTTAAGTTGGCTATGATTAAACCGCTTGTTAAAAAAACGCATCTTGATCATACAGAATTAGTCAATTACAGGCCGATCTCAATTCTTCCTTTTCTGTCAAAGATACTAGAAAAAGCAGTATCCTCACAACTGTGTTCCTTTCTTGAAAGAAATAATATCTGCAAGGATTTTCAGTCCGGATTTAGACCGTACCATAGTACTGAGACTGCTCTCATTAAAGTCACAAATGATTTGCTCCTATCATCCGATCGTGGTTGTATCTCTCTATTAGTGTTACTCGATCTTAGTGCTGCATTTGATACTATCGACCACAACATTCTTTTAAATAGACTAGAAAACTATGTTGGCATTAAGGGAATTGCACTAGCATGGTTTAAATCATACTTATCTGACCGTTTTCAGTTTGTAGCAGTAAATGAAGAGATGTCTTATCGATCACAAGT
Organism: Chrosomus eos; assembly: GCA_036326025.1. NCBI lineage: Eukaryota > Metazoa > Chordata > Actinopteri > Cypriniformes > Leuciscidae > Chrosomus > Chrosomus eos. The sequence goes on along the minus strand of CM070824.1, from coordinate 48,057,918 downwards.
TCAGTATGGCGTACCACAAGGCTCAGTACTAGGACCGCTGCTGTTCACTCTGTACATGCTACCATTAGGAGATATCATTAGGAAACATAGAATTAGCTTTCACTGTTATGCTGATGATACTCAGCTGTATATTTCTTCAAAACCTAACGAAACTTACCAATTCACAAAATTAACGGAATGCATAGCTGATATAAAAAATTGGATGACTAGTAATTTCCTACTACTAAATTCTGAAAAAACAGAGATTCTAATTATTGGACAAAAAACTTCCTCACCTAATAACCTAGAATACTGTCTAACACTTGATGGCTGCTCTGTTAAGTCTTCGTCGTCATTTGAAAGTCATGTGTCTAGTATCTATAAAACCGCATTTTTCCATCTTAAAAATATATCTAAATTACGTCATATGCTCTCACGGACAAATGCGGAACAAATGCGGATTAGTTCTTGCGTTCATGAGCTCAAGGCTAGATTATTGTAATGCTCTACTGGGTGGTTGCCCTGCACGCTTAATAAACAAACTACAGCTGGTCCAAAATGCAGCCGCTAGAGTTCTTACCAGAACCAGGAAGTATGACCATATTAGCCTGGTTCTGTCAACACTGCATTGGCTGCCTATTAAACATCGTATAAATTTTAAAATATTGCTGATTACTTACAAAGCACTAAATGGTTTAGCTCCAGTACTTGAGCGAGCTCTTAACGCATTATTGTCCTTCACGTCTATTGCGATCTCAAAATTCTGACCAGTTGATAATACCTAGAATATCTAAATCGACTGCTGGCGGTAGATCCTTTTCCTATTTAGCACCAAAACTCTGGAACAATCTTCCGAACATTGTCCGGGAAGCAGACACAGTCTGTCAGTTTAAAGCTAGACTAAAAACACATCTCTTTGACCTAGCATTCACATAACACATTATAGACTTCGATAATTAAATGTTAGGCTGCATAGATTAGGCCAGCCGGAACCAGGAACACTTCCCTTAAATCCTGATGTACTCGTTACATCATAAGAATGGCATCTACGCTAATTTAGTGTCTTTGTTTATCCCGAGGTTTTCCTGCAGCCTGCCGGATCCAGGCCGTTTCCAGATCTGACGAAGGACCTTCACCTGGACCCGATGACAACGCAGTGCTGAAATGCCAACTAGCCTCTCCCTATGGAGGATCCCTATTCCACTCTACAGATAAAGCGCTATGAAATTCCGGTTTTCACGTCCCTACCCGAAATGATAAAATAAAATAAAATTCTGCATCAAATTTATAGGCAAGACAAGTAGTTTGTTTAGGCATGGTTTGTAGCGAATTTCAAACCTACGCACATAACTATAGAATAAATTCTTAATGCGCATGTGAACGCCATCAGCGCTTATCACAGGTTTGCGTTTAGAGAGAACGGCGTCGTCTTAGCGGCCCCTAATTCAATAAAAAATTATCATTTCGACGGAAGAGAATCAATCAAAACTAACTTTAGCTGGAAACAACATTATTCAATAACCGCTATAAAACCACACGAATCTCTAGGCGCGTTTCCATTACAGATTTGCGCAAAACTTTTGCGATGTTTTCTAAATGTCGATAAAAAACTATTGCGAAATGACGGCGTTTCCATTAACTGATGTTATGCGATACAACGTCCTTTTTTTCCTCTCGCGATAAGTCATTTAAACATCATGACAACGGGACATTACACATCCACACTAGACATTATTATTATTATTAATGGAAGGAGACGTGCATAGCATTTATCCAAGCATTACAGTTTTTCTCAATTGCTAAAACAGTAAACCCTATTGTCTGAACCAAATGCTCAGTTGCCTGAACCCACTGATTGAATCAATCACTCTTTTGGCAAAACCATAAGCACTTTTCACCTGTTTAGACACAACTTGCCAACACATTTTCATTGTGATGCACCCGTGCTGCATAATGGTGAGCACTGGTGACAAAAGTCAAACACAATTAAAGCACATGTGTCACCACTTGAACACAACAACTCAAAATTGATCACACTTGTGGCTAATGATGTGAGGGAACAAATACAGTAAGCCAGTTCAGAGAACAATGGTTTGAGGCCCTACAATGGATAGAAATCTGAAAGAAAGAGTTTGTGTGAGAGGAGGTCGAGGTGGTCGAGGTGGTCAGCGAAGACAAAGAACAGTAATATCTGATGAACTCAGAGCTACTGTGATTGACCATGTTCTTGTCCATGATATGAGCATGAGGGAGGCTGGACAAAGGGTACAACCAAACATCAGTAGATTCAATGTGTCCATATAATCCAAAGATTTAGAGAAGAGAACAGGTAATAAACTTTTTTTGACATTATAGTACAGTATGTAAATGTTGACAGCAATTACTGCATGACATACTATATACTGTACCACAGTATACTGTAAGTAAATATATGTTTCAGTACATTACTGTACCAATGTACTGTAGTATTGTAATGGAGGGTTGGTCTAACTGTTTGTAGGCCTAGTAGCCTATTCCATGTATATTTTTGTACTTTATTTTTACATGGGCTTACTGTACACAAGTGACAAACGCATAAGATTTCTGTTTGTGCTATGTAAATGTGCAAGATTTCTGTTTTGTATTTTTGTACAAGTGCTAAATGCACAGTTTGTTTTTTGTTTTGCAACATGCATTTAGCCTACAGTGAACAATAAACATTTATTTCTCCAGCTTCATGTCCTGAGCATTGTGTTTTCTATTTTTCTACGTAGTGTTTAGTGACTGTTCAGTAGTGTGTTTAATTTTGATTGACTCGGGGCACGATTTGACAACATAGTTCAGTTTTGAGCACAGATTGAACTGTTTTGAGGTGAAAGTTTGGTTTTGCAAGAAGAGTCTGAGTTTTTGTGAATGTAGCTTGAAAATTGGGTTTTGTGTTCACAGTTTAGAGAAAAGGAGAGCAGCTTTCAAGAAATGTGTCTTAGCAATCGAGAAAAACTGTAATGGCAGGGAAAGACACGTATACTGCGAACGGCATAAGGAGTTTCTGGGTGTTTCTCTCTCATTTCTGCTCCGAGGTCTTGATTGTGGCATTTCTTTGAGGTTTAGAATCCAGTATTCCTTAGCCTAATTTGTCACGGTATACAAACCACTGGTTCCTTCTTGTCTCGTGTTTATGTTGTTGTATGAAAGCACGTGTGTAGTGGGTGTGACTGAGTGACGTTCCTTGATCCGCTCCAGCTGTTCATCATCTCATCACCAGCTGCAGCCGATCTCATCCCTCTATATATACTCACCTAATTCTCATTTCCTTTGTCAGATCGTTGGTTGATGTCTCGTGTGTGTTCCTGTTCCGTTCTCCTGCCGTTTGCCTCGTCGTGTTTTTGTGGATTCGTTGTCTCGGTGTTGGATTGTCGTTTCGTGTCTTCACTGCACGGATTCCTCACCTCACGGATCGCACGTCACGGATTCTTCTCTGCACGGACTTCACATCACGGATTCTTCACTGGCCATCAAAGTCCCTGTGTCATCCGTCCACGCCCGTGTCATCCTTCTGTGTTCGTGTTATCTGACCAATAAATCTTTGAGTACCTGCTTTTGCTTCCAGTCTCGTTTATAGATCATGACAGAACGATCTGACCCAGGTATGGAAGCAGCAGGAGGAGCACCCGCCACGCTGGAGGATTTCGTCCACCTCAGCGTGAGAAGAATGGATGCCCAAGAGAGGATCCAGAGTGACACGGGTCGTGCGATACAAGCCTTGGTGACGCAGGTGTCCGAGCTCACCCGACAATTCCAACAGCTTCAGATGCCCGCTGCGCCCCCCACACCCGCTGTTCCCCCCACACCACCGGCTAATCCTGCATCAGCGGAGCCACGCCTACCGGCTCCTGAACCTTATGCGGGTGAGTCAGCTTACTGCCGTGCATTTTTAACGAGATGCTCCATGCACTTCGCTTTACAGCCCAGGACATTCCAGGACGAACAAGCCAAGGTGGCATTTGTGATAACTTTGCTGACTGGAAAGGCGGCGCTATGGGGAACAGCGGTGTGGGAGAATCAAGATCCCTGCTGTGCCTCGTTCCAGGCACTCTCAGCAGAGATGAGGCGGGTCTTCGACAGAGCCGTCGCTGGGAGAGAGGCCGCTAGGGTGTTGGCCGACCTCCGCCAGGGGGAGAGGCCGGTTTCGGACTATTCCATCGAGTTCCGCACCCTGGCGGCCGAATGCCATTGGAACGAGGAGGCGCAGTGGGATATGTTCCTGCATGGGTTGGCTGACCGCGTCCAGAGGGAGATCTACGCCCTGGACCTCCCCACGTCGCTGAACGGGTTGATCGAGCTGGCTCTTAGAGTGGACGCTAGACTTTGTAGAGCCGGAGGAAGAACTTCATCTTTCCGTCCACCGGGAGAGACTCAACGGTCCAGTGGCAGGGACGCGGTCGGCCCAGTCTTCGATCACGAACCCATGCAGGTGGGTCGAGCTCGGCTTTCCCGGGAGGAGAGGGAGAGGCGGAGGTCCCAGGGCCTTTGCCTATACTGCGGTGGCGCGGGACACTATGCCTACAGCTGCCCGGTAAAAGGCCAAGCCCGATAGTAAGTATGAGGCTACTATCGGGTGGGATCTCCGCCGAGAAGACCTCATCCACATCTACCCTCCTTCCGGTAAGACTGAGATGGTCAGTTCACCAACAGGACTGTCGGGCACTTCTGGACTCTGGGGCGGAAGGTAATTTTATGGATAGCACCTTTGCACACAGATGTCAGATTCCCCTCAAACCACTCACACAGAGGATTGCAGTACATGCCTTAAATGGTCAAGAACTTCCCACTATTTCTTTCATCACTGAGGACATCACTCTCATTACTTCAGGCAATCACTCAGAGACTATTTTTTTTTACATATTGGATTCACCCCTGGCACCCATCGTTCTCGGACATCCTTGGCTCATCCGTCACAACCCCCGAGTGGACTGGCATCAGAAAACCGTGTTGGAGTGGAGCAAGGAATGTCATAAGTCTTGTCTCGTGTCTGCTTGTCCGTCTGTGCCTGTTTTTGTGTTTCAGGAGGAGGCAGGGGATTTGTCTAACGTGCCCGAGGAGTACCACGATCTGAAGGAAGTGTTCAGTAAGTCTCGGGCTGCTTCTCTTCCTCCGCATCGTCCCTATGACTGTGCTATAGATTTACTGCCAGGTAAGTCTCCGCCTAAGGGCAAATTATATTCGCTTTCTGTCCCGGAGAGGGAGGCTATGGAGAAATATATTTCTGATTCTCTGGCAACCAAGTTCATCCGCCCTTCCTCTTCTCCAGCGGGGGCGGGGTTCTTTTTTGTGGGGAAGAAGGATGGGTCTCTGCGACCTTGTATTGATTACCGGGGGTTGAATAACATCACGGTAAAGAATACTTATCCTTTGCCGTTGATGTCTTCAGCCTTCGAGAGGTTGCAGGGAGCATCCATCTTCACGAAATTGGACTTGCGTAACGCTTATCATTTGGTTCGCATTAGGGAGGGGGATGAATGGAAGACTGCTTTTAATACCCCCAGGGGGCACTTTGAATACTTGGTCATGCCTTTCGGGCTGTCCAACTCCCCAGCAGTCTTCCAGGCACTCGTCAATGACGTGTTGCGAGACATGATCGATCAGTTCATATATGTCTACCTGGATGACATATTGATATTTTCCTCGTCTCTCCAGGAACATGTGCAACACGTCCGACGAGTGCTTCAGAGGTTGTTGGAGAATGGGCTTTTTGTCAAGGCGGAGAAATGCGATTTTCATGCACAGTCTGTTCCTTTCCTAGGGTACATCGTTTCGTCTGAGGGAATGCGGGTGGACCCTGAGAAGGTTAAGGCTGTGGTAGAGTGGCCAAGCCCAGATTCCCGTAAGGCCCTACAGAGGTTTCTGGGGTTCGCCAATTTCTATCGGCGGTTTATTCGCAATTTCAGCCAACTAGCCGCGCCTCTGACTGCCTTGACCTCCCCCAGAACTCCGTTCAGGTGGTCAGATACAGCCGAGGCTGTATTTGCCAAACTCAAGAGCCGCTTTGTTTCAGCTCCCATCCTCGTTGCCCCTGATTCTTCACGGCAGTTCGTGGTGGAGGTCGATGCGTCAGAGGTGGGGGTAGGAGCAGTTCTGTCCCAACGCTCTTCCGCAGACGACAAGATGCATCCCTGCGCGTTTTTTTCTCATCGTTTGTCCCCAGCGGAACGCAATTACGACATTGGTAATAGGGAGCTGTTGGCAGTCAAGCTTGCGTTGGAAGAATGGCGTCATTGGTTGGAGGGTGCGGGGGTACCTTTTATCGTCTGGACCGATCACAAGAATCTAGAGTACATCAGAACCGCCAAAAGACTGAACTCCAGGCAGGCTCGGTGGGCACTTTTTTTCGGTCGTTTTGATTTTTCCCTCTCGTACCGCCCGGGTTCTAAGAACATCAAACCCGACTCTTTATCTCGCATTTTTGATCGTTCCGAACGCCCGTCTACTCCCGAGTGCATTTTACCGGAGACCCTATTTGTTTCCACACTCGTATGGGAGGTCGAATCGAAGGTCAAGACGGCCTTAGAAGGGGTAATGCCTCCGCCCGGTTGCCCACCGAATCGTTTATTTGTGCCGGAGGGATTACGGTCCGACGTTATCCAATGGGGTCATGGTTCCAACGTGGCTTGTCATCCAGGTGTTAATCGTACTAAGTTTTTAGTAAAGCAACGATTTTGGTGGCCTCTCATGGCTCGTGACATTCACAGTTTTGTTTTGGCTTGCTCGGTTTGTGCCACTGGTAAGACTTCCAATCGACCTCCAGATGGGCTCCTTCAACCGCTGCCTGTCCCTTCGAGACCCTGGTCCCATATCGCTCTAGATTTTATCACCGCCCTCCCGCCCTCCCAGGGTAACACAGTCGTTTTGACCGTGGTGGACCGGTTCTCGAAGGCGGCTCACTTTATTCCCTTACCCAAATTACCCTCAGCTAAGGAGACAGCGTTGACTGTCGTTGACCACGTCTTTCGCTTACATGGCCTCCCGATGGACGTGGTCTCCGACAGGGGACCCCAATTTGTGTCCAAATTTTGGAGAGAATTTTGTAAGTTACTGGGGGCGACGGTTAGTCTGTCCTCAGGGTTTCATCCCCAGAGCAATGGCCAAACCGAGAGAGCCAACCAAGATCTGGAGAGAGCGTTGCGATGTATGGTGTCCAAGAATCCTTCCTCCTGGAGCCAACAGTTGTCTATGGTGGAGTACGCCCACAATACATTACCAGTGTCGGCCACGGGCCTATCTCCGTTTGAGTGTAGCTTAGGTTACCAGCCACCTATTTTTCCCAGTCTGGAATCCGAGGTCGCGGTCCCCTCCGCCCACGCCTTAATCCAGAGGTGTCACCGCACTTGGACTAGAGCCCGTGAGACTTTACTCCAAGTGGGGGCGCGCACCAAGGCTAAGGCCGATCGCCACCGGTCAAAGCCTCCCGTATACGTCGTTGGTCAAAAAGTGTGGCTTTCTACCAGGAACATTCCACTCCGATCCGTCTCCAATAAACTTGCTCCCAAATTCATTGGCCCGTTCACTGTCACCAAGATCATTAGTCCGGTGGCAGTCCGCCTTAGTTTACCTCCAGCGTACAGGAGGGTACATCCCGTGTTTCATGTTTCCAAAATTAAACCCGTATTTCATGCTCACATTAATCCGCCAGTCCCGGTTCCCCCACCGCCGCGCCTCGTAGATGGGGATACCACCTATTCGGTAAATCGCATTCTGGATTCTAGGCGGAGGGGGCGTGGGTTTCAGTACTTGGTGGACTGGGAAGGTTACGGTCCAGAGGAGAGAAGTTGGGTACCTGCCCGAGACATCCTGGATCATTCTCTGATCGATGATTTCAATCGACAGGTAAAGGAGGCTGGGAACGCCAGGAGGCGTTCCTAGGAGAGAGGGTACTGTCACGGTATACAAACCACTGGTTCCTTCTTGTCTCGTGTTTATGTTGTTGTATGAAAGCACGTGTGTAGTGGGTGTGACTGAGTGACGTTCCTTGATCCGCTCCAGCTGTTCATCATCTCATCACCAGCTGCAGCCGATCTCATCCCTCTATATATACTCACCTAATTCTCATTTCCTTTGTCAGATCGTTGGTTGATGTCTCGTGTGTGTTCCTGTTCCGTTCTCCTGCCGTTTGCCTCGTCGTGTTTTTGTGGATTCGTTGTCTCGGTGTTGGATTGTCGTTTCGTGTCTTCACTGCACGGATTCCTCACCTCACGGATCGCACGTCACGGATTCTTCTCTGCACGGACTTCACATCACGGATTCTTCACTGGCCATCAAAGTCCCTGTGTCATCCGTCCACGCCCGTGTCATCCTTCTGTGTTCGTGTTATCTGACCAATAAATCTTTGAGTACCTGCTTTTGCTTCCAGTCTCGTTTATAGATCATGACATAATTATTGTTTCTTTTATGAATTTAATAAAGAACTCTGTCCAAACTGTCAGTGTACATTTGTGTCCATTCGTTTTTCCTTATTTAACCCGTGTTCAAAACGAAAAATTAACGGTGGTTGTTTTTTTTAAAATGCAAAGTTGAACACCATTTTGAACACCAACTGTAGGCTACACAAATGCTGCGCAAAAATAATAATATATCGACTAAATTTCAGATGTTTGTTTATGACTTTTTGCCCCTTTATTAAACATTTATAATATTCCCAACTTAATACGAAAAAAATGTCGATTGTAATGGTTTTCTAAGGCCAAATTAGAACCTGGAAATTATATTTTTCCCGCAGTATACTGAATGAGAAGAGCCATATTTATGTCTCTGGAACCACAGAATACAGAAAGGTGATTTAGGTAAGTTATAGGCTAATGATAATAAATGTCTCTGAAAAAATAACGAGGCATTTTAATTGTTTATTAATAAACTATTTTTTTCTAAATCAGTGTCGGCTAAAAACCATCTCTGCTGAGGCGCGCCGCGCGAATGCACCAGAGAGAAATAGGCCTACACCTTTCATACTGATTACATAAGCAGAAGGTATTAGCTTTCGATTCGAATTTGTTCGTTTTAAAGTGGACATTTCAAGCTTTAGCCCAGGCTACTTTGTTTCAGTTCTCGCGCTCCAGTTCACGGAGATCATGAAAGCGCATGATTGTTTTATTTTACAAAAGCACAACGATTTCTTGTTATTATGAGTTTACACAAATAAAATCGTAGTTGCGAATAATGTATTATTATTTTCTGTATGGTCAGAAGAGTATGCCTATTTTAAGTTGTTTCTACTGTTGATAGGAAAAAGCAAGTATTCGCGGCCGCGCCTCCGTGCCATGCGAGCTCAGCAAACACTTGGATATGCATCAAAATCTTGTGTTTATTTGTGATAATCTTAGCCCTGTATTATTGTTGTCTAACCATTATGTATGACATTTGACGAATTGCTTTGTTCCTTTTTTTGGATAAAAGCGTCTTCTAAATATGTAGCCTAATAACTGTTATAATAATGATGATATTTATTAGCCTAGGCCTATTATTATTTGCGTATATCACGGACCCCAAACACACCGCGTCTTCTAAGTCAGGTGACTGTTATTGCGCAAAAACTGTTTCCATTGCAGTTTTGCGAAATATCCCTTTTTCGAATTGCCTGAAAAACCTCCTCATGCGAGCGTAAAAACTTTTTTGCGATAAATGGGAGTTTTTGCGAAATTGACGTGTTTCCATTGAGCGTAATTTCAATTCGCAATTTCAATTTGCGCAATTTGAAGGGTAATGGAAACGCGGCTTCTGTTACCTTAAATTGTATGTTTATCTCTGTAAAGCTGCTTTGAAACAATCTACGTTGTTAAAAGCGCTATATAAATGAGGATGACTTGACTTGACTTGACTTGACTTGACTTGACTTGACTTGACTTGACTTGAGTGGATATATACAGTGGTCATATATACAGTGGTCATGTTTACAGTGGTGTATATACAGTGGTCATGTTTACAGTGGTCATATATACAGTGGTCATGTTTACAGTGGTGTATATACAGTGGTCATGTTTACAGTGGTGTATATACAGTGGTCATATATACAGTGGTCATGTTAACAGTGGTCATATATACAGTGGTGTATATACAGTGGTCATATTTACAGTGGTGTATATACAGTGATCATATATACAGTGGTCATGTTTACAACGGTGTATATACAATGATCATATATACAGTGGTCATGTTTACAGTGGTCATATATACAGTGGTCATAATATACAGTGGTGTATATACAGTGGTCATGTTTACAGTGGTGTATATACAGTGGTGTATATACAGTGGTCATGTTTACAGTGGTGTATATACAGTGGTCATGTTTACAGTGGTGTATATACAGTGGTCATGTTTACAGTGGTGTATATACAGTGGTCATGTTTACAGTGGTGTATATACAGTGGTCATGTTTACAGTGGTCATGTTTACAGTGGTGTATATACAGTGGTCATATATACAGTGGTCATGTTTACAGTGGTCATGTTTACAGTGGTGTATATACAGTGGTGTATATACAGTGGTCATGTTTACAGTGGTGTATATACAGTGGTCGTTTACAGTGGTGTATATACAGTGGTCATGTTTACAGTGGTGTATATACAGTGGTCATGTTTACAGTGGTCATGTTTACAGTGGTGTATATACAGTGGTCATATATACAGTGGTCATGTTTACAGTGGTGTATATACAGTGGTCATATATACAGTGGTCATGTTTACAGTGGTGTATATACAGTGGTCATATATACAGTGGTGTATATACAGTGGTCATGTTTACAGTGGTGTATATACAGTGATCATATATACAGTGGTCATGTTTACAACGGTGTATATACAATGATCATATATACAGTGTTCATGTTTACAGTGGTCATATATACAGTGGTCATATATACAGTGGTGTATATACAGTGGTCATGTTTACAGTGGTGTATATACAGTGGTCATATATACAGTGGTCATGTTTACAGTGGTCATATATACAGTGGTGTATATACAGTGGTCATATTTACAGTGGTGTATATACAGTGATCATATATACAGTGGTCATGTTTACAACGGTGTATATACAATGATCATATATACAGTGGTCATGTTTACAGTGGTCATATATACAGTGGTCATATATACAGTGGTGTATATACAGTGGTCATGTTTACAGTGGTGTATATACAGTGGTGTATATACAGTGGTCATGTTTACAGTGGTGTATATACAGTGGTCATGTTTACAGTGGTGTATATACAGTGGTCATGTTTACAGTGGTGTATATACAGTGGTCATGTTTACAGTGGTGTATATACAGTGGTCATGTTTACAGTGGTCATGTTTACAGTGGTGTATATACAGTGGTCATATATACAGTGGTCATGTTTACAGTGGTCATATATACAGTGGTCATATATACAGTGGTCATGTTTACAGTGGTGTATATACAGTGGTGTATATACAGTGGTCATGTTTACAGTGGTGTATATACAGTGGTCGTTTACAGTGGTGTATATACAGTGGTCATGTTTACAGTGGTGTATATACAGTGGTCATGTTTACAGTGGTCATGTTTACAGTGGTGTATATACAGTGGTCATATATACAGTGGTCATGTTTACAGTGGTGTATATACAGTGGTCATATATACAGTGGTCATGTTTACAGTGGTCATGTTTACAGTGGTGTATATACAGTGGTCATATATACAGTGGTGTATATACAGTGGTCATGTTTACAGTGGTGTATATACAGTGATCATATATACAGTGGTCATGTTTACAACGGTGTATATACAATGATCATATATACAGTGTTCATGTTTACAGTGGTCATATATACAGTGGTCATATTGTGACGGGTCTCCAGTTGTTCCCGCTGTTGTCGACCGGTGGGTGTGGCTGGGAGACTCATCAAGAGAATGATGTACACCTGTGTGGGATCATCAAGTGATATACTGTAACGAGTCAATGTGTTTAAGTTCAGTTTTGTGATCTTGGTTTCCCCTGTCTTTGTGGTTTTTGGTTTAGTCCTGTTAAGTTTTCCCGCTCCTCGTTTGTGTTCAGTTTTATCACCTGTGTTCAGTTCATTATCCAATCATTCCTAGTGTATTTAAGCCCTGTGTTTTCCCTGAGTGTTTGTCGATCGTCGTCTATGTATGGTTGTGTGTAAACCTTGAAGTCCTGGAGTTTTGTTCTTGTTTCATTTTGGAAAGTTTCATTTTGTTATTAAAACTCTTATATTGAAGCTTCTGTGTCCTCGTCTTCGGTCACCTGCACCAACAACCCTGACAGAACGATCGACCATAAACAAAAAAAAAAAGGGAAGAGAGGAAGATGGAAGGCTGGAAGCAGGCCTTCATGGGAACCCGGATGGCCGTATTTCGCTGGACCCGTGGAGGTCGTAGAAGGGGATGCGATCGAGTTCTGGTGGTCCCGAGTCCAGTAAAGCCTGAGCCCATGGCATGCCCGTCAGAGCCCGACCCTTTTGACGACCTACCTGAGCTTCTTCCCCCAGAGCCTTCACAGCTGGTCCCGTCCAGCCTAGTCAAGCCTTCACCGCTGGTCCCGTCCAGCCCAATCAAGCCTTCACCGCTGGTCCTGTCCAGCCCAGTCAAGCCTTCGCCGCTGGTCCCGTCCAGCCCAGTCAAGCCTTCGCCGCTGGTCCCGTCCAGCCCAGTTGAGCCTTCGCCGCTGGTCCCGTCCAGCGTCCAGCCAGAGACCGTCCAGCCAGAGACCGTCCAGCCAGAGACCGTCCAGCCAGAGACCGTCCAGCCAGAGACCGTCCAGCCAGAGACCGTCCAGCCAGAGACCGTCCAGCCAGAGACCGTCACCTGCCCGCCAGAGCATGAAGCTAGCCCCAAGCTCCCTGATGTGCTGGCCCCGTCCAGTTCCGAGTCCCCTGATGTGCTGGCCCCGTCCAGTTCTGAATCCCCTGATGTGCTGGCCCCGTCCAGTTCCGAGTCCCATAATGTGCTGGCCCCGTCCAGTTCCGAGTCCCATGAAGCGCCAGAGCCCTTTGACCCAGAGCCAGAGCCCGTTGACCCAGCGCCAGCGCCAGAGCCCGTTGACCCAGCGCCAGCGCCAGAGCCCGTTGACCCAGCGCCAGCGCCAGAGCCCGTTGACCCAGCGCCAGAGCCAGAGCCCGTTGACCCAGCGCCAGAGCCAGAGCCCGTTGACCCAGAGCCAGAGCCCGTTGACCCAGCGCCAGAGCCAGAGCCCGTTGACCCAGCGCCAGAGCCCGTTGACCCAGCGCCAGAGCCCGTTGACCCAGCGCCAGAGCCCGTTGACCCAGCGCCAGAGCCCGTTGACCCAGACCCAGAGCCCGTTGACCCAGCGCCCGTTGATGTCAAGTCTGTTCCCGTTCCTGAACCTGTCTTTCTCCCCAAGAAAATTTTGGGGGGGGGGCTATACGCCTTCGCCGTGGCCGGCCAAAGATCCACGGAGGCCGGCCAAAGATCCACAGAGGCCCGGAAAAATAACACCGCCATGGCCACCCGAAGGGTCTTCACCGCCATGGCCACCCGAAGGGTCCTCACCGCCATGGCCACCTGAAGGGTCTTCACCACCACGGCCACCTGAAGGGTCTTCACCGCCGTGGCCACCTGAAGAACCTGCACCGCCATGGCCACCCGAGGGGTCCTCACCGCCATGGCCACCCGAAGGGTCCTCACCGCCATGGCCACCTGAAGGGTCTTCACCACCACGGCCACCTGAAGGGTCTTCACCGCCGTGGCCACCTGAAGAGCCTGCACCGCCATGGTCACCCGAGGGGTCCTCACCGCCATGGTCACCCGAGGGTCCCACAGCACCGCCCTGGACGCCCGAGGGTCCCACAGCTCCGCCCTGGACGCCCGAGGGTCCCACAGCTCCGCCCTGGACGCCCGAGGGGTCCTCACCGCCATGGCCACCCGAGGGTCCCACAGCACCGCCCTGGACGCCCGAGGGTCCCACAGCTCCGCCCTGGACGCCCGAGGGTCCCACAGCTCCGCCCTGGACGCCCGAGGGTCCCACAGCTCCGCCCTGGACGCCCGAGGGTCCCACAGCTCCGCCCTGGACGCCCGAGGGTCCCACAGCTCCGCCCTGGACGCCCGAGGGTCCCACAGCTCCGCCCTGGACGCCCGAGGGTCCCACAGCCCCGCCCCGGACGCCCGAGGGTCCCACAGCTCCGCCCTGGACGCCCGAGGGTCCCACAGCTCCGCCCTGGACGCCCGAGGGTCCCACAGCTCCACCATGGCCACGCCCACAGCCTGCTCCACTGTGGCCACGCCCACAGCCTGCTCCACTGTGGCCACGCCCACAGCCTGCTCCACCGTGGCCACGCCCACAGCCTGCACCATCGTGGCCACGCCCACAGCCTGCACCGCCCTGGCCACGCCCACAGCCTGCACCGTCGTGGCCACGCCCACAGCCTGCTCCGCCGTGGCCACGCCCACAGCCTGCTCCGCCCTGGAGGCTTCCTGGACCTGCACCATGCCCTCGTCAGCCTCCAGGGCGCCCACCCTCCCACCCCTTTGGATGTTATACGGCGCGAGGACGCGCCTTCGGGGAGGGGGGAGGTACTGTAACGAGTCAATGTGTTTAAGTTCAGTTTTGTGATCTTGGTTTCCCCTGTCTTTGTGGTTTTTGGTTTAGTTCTGTTAAGTTTTCCCGCTCCTCGTTTGTGTTCAGTTTTATCACCTGTGTTCAGTTCATTATCCAATTATTCCTAGTGTATTTAAGCCCTGTGTTTTCCCTGAGTGTTTGTCGATCGTCGTCTATGTATGGTTGTGTGTAAACCTTGAAGTCCTGGAGTTTTGTTCTTGTTTCATTTTGGAAAGTTTCATTTTGTTATTAAAACTCTTATATTGAAGCTTCTGTGTCCTCGTCTTCGGTCACCTGCACCAACAACCCTGACATATACACCTGTATATAAGTTTAGGCTTTGAGAATGTTGAGTAGCCTCGAGACCTTCAGAGCGGCAAGACTTTTGCGAGAGCTGTTGCTCCCGTATCTTTTTGTGTTGGGTTTGTTTTGTTTTCCTTTGTTATGATTTGATCTTAGTTCTGTCTGACTTGTTACGTCCAAGGACGTATATTTTTGTGAAGTACATGGTACTGTGATCTGTGTGTGCTTTCTTTGTTGTTTTGGTGTCTCCTGCTCTCTTTTGGCTCCTCCCACTTTTTCACTCTGGCAGGTAGCTGATTACGTCTCCAGCTGAACCTGCTTATCAACCAGGACGGACACAGCATAAAAGCCAGCAGAACAATCATTCAGAGAGAACCTTTCTCCAGAGCTTGGTCTGTGTCCTGCCCGGCCCTGTTGTTGAGAGCTGTTGTGTTCCTTGTTGTGGACCCGTTCAACACTGTGCTAGTTTTCAGTTGTTTTGGCCTAGAGAACTGTTGCTTATTGTGTACTACTGGAGCCACACACAACGTTGCTTATTTGTGAGACGATACCTTTTTGCTTTATCATTTAAGCTGTTATTTATCTGATCATTTGCTTTGTTTACTGTCTGGGAACTGTAGGGAGGTGGGTGCCATTTTTATTTTGCTATCCCCTGTTTTCTCCTGGTTTGTGGTCAGAGAGGGAGAGAGTGTACATTTCTGTTATTTATTTGTATTTTCTTTGTGAGATTTAGTAAGAAATTGACTCCCCCAGGCAGATTAAACTTTTGTTTGTTATTTTGGCATTGCCCCCTCCTGAAGTCTTTGTTTCCTTCCCAATTTACTCTCGAAGTAAATTATTGTTAATTTTTTTGAATAAAATAGTTGAAAAGAACTCTGTTGTTGTGGTGCTGTGGCAGGGCCCTGACTATTGCTCTTTAAAAATCTTTACTATGTTACGTTCTGACCCCTAGACATAAGTAGGACGTAACAGACTATTTAACATCGTTTGTCAGACAGAAATAGCAGTTGTCTTATAATTGATTTCCTGTTATATATATTTTTATATTTATGTTAATAAATACACGTACGGACTTCCGGTTATGGCGGTGGTGTGACAAGTCGCTGATTTCAACCCTCGTGCATTAGGCTAGAATCAATCCTTCTAAACCCACTTAAGATACTTAATTTAAGTTGATGGAATAGCTAAAGAGATTACTAAAACAATGCCGTCGAAGAAAAAGATCAAAAATAAAGGGAGATTGGAAGCGGAATCACAAATTATGCCATCCGAACCTGAAAGCCTGAGCGAGCACGAAGAGACGGAGAATGAAGGGGGGGCGGAGGCCTCAAACGAGAATCCTAGTAACGCGGAGATGATGAAGGCCTTTAAAGCAATGGAAAGACAAGTAAGCGGCAAGGTGGATGAAATTCTTTCGGCGGTCGTGGATGTCAAAGAGAGATTGACAGAGGCGGAGGAACGAATTTCAGGGGCAGAGGACGAAATCGTCCAACTGAAGGTCAGAAATGATACGCTGGAAAAACAGATGAAATCAATGGCTGATAAGGTAATTGACTTGGAGAACAGAAGTAGGAGGAATAATCTTAGGTTGGTTGGCTTGCCGGAGAAAGAAGAGGGATCGGATGTGTGTGCTTTTTTGGAAAAGTTTCTACCAGAGACTTTGGAGTTGGGAGAAAGCGTTACGTCATTGATAATAGAGAGAGCCCATCGATTACCCAGATCAGGTCAAAAAAATGGACAGGATGGTAAAGTGCCGCCGAGGACTGTCATAATGAAGTTCCTCAATTTCAAACAGAAGGAACAGGTTCTAAAGGCTGCAAAGAGCAAGGGAGCAATTGCATACAAAGGTTCCAATCTTCGTTTTTTCCCGGATTTGTCGGCAGAACTTCACAGGCAACAAAGAAAGTACGATGCTATTCGTCAAAAATTGCGTGACAAAGGAATCAACCGACACAGAGTAATATTTCCTGCTCGATTGCTTCTTACACATGGAGACTGTACTGTGATTATGAACAGCCCAGAAGAAGTGGAGAAATTTATGCAGCAGGTCGAGGACAAGTGAACTGAGGTATCGAGTCTAGAAGAAATGGATAAAGAGATGCAACAAATTGAGAACAAGTAAACTGAGGTATTAATGTGAGATACTGAGGACTAAATGTAAAATTGTAGTTTATTTTCTTTGTCGGTAGGTTGTAGTAGCCTATATTCGTCCAAAGTAGATATTTAATTCTGTTTTAATAAGGGTAACAAGTTAATTATTTGTCGTTTAAGTTAATTCATTTAAGGTTAAGAAGAGGGCACTTTTGGTATAATGTTTAAAAAAAGAAATGACACAAAGTGAAAGTTTGAATTTATTTTAAGATAATAGTTTGAAGATATTAGGTTAATATAATGTGCATAGTTGGAAAGATGTTACTTGGAGATATAAGACTGACAGATTGTCAGCGTAATTCTTTTTGTTTTTCTTTTTTTTTGTTTTCTCTGAGGTAATAGTATTTTATTGGACAAGTCATGGCTTGGTTAAAATATGTGGGTATAAAAATGGATAAGAAGGTTGAAACGGTAACGATGGATAGAGGTGTTGGTGTTCATTTTTTTGAACAACAGAATAAATAGGAGAAGACCATTTAAGAAGTCGAGTGTAGGGAAGGGGGTTACTGATACAGATGGTATCAGTGAGTGGAAAAGCATGGGAATAATGTAGTTATTTATGTTTTAGTTTAGTTTTAGTTATTTTTGGCCTCTTATATTTTGGCAAATATTTTGGTTCAAGGTTATGAGGATGGTTAAAACAAAAAATGGCACAGACAGGAGGGATTAAGCTTCTATCATGGAATTGCAGGGGGCTGGGGAAACTAAAAAAGATTAATCAGGTGATGACTAGAATTAAGCAGATACAGGCAAATGTGGTATTCTTGCAAGGGTCACACATGACCAAGGAGGAAGTGATCAAAATTGAAAGAAGGTGGCAAGGACAGGTATTTTCGGCATGTAGAGGGGTAATTACATTAATACATAAAACTGTGCCATTTCAAGTAAATAATGTTATTAAGGACCCAGCTGGCAGATTTGTGATTATTCAGGGTAGATTGGTAACAGAGATAATAAATTTAGTAAATATCTATGGCCCTAATAAGGATGACTCTGAATTTTATAGCAACATATTTCTGATGGTGGCTTCATTACCAGGTCAGGTTATAATGGCGGGGGATATGAATTGTACACTTGATCCAGGAAAAGATAGATCTACGGGAGTTGATACCGCACATGTGAATTCTAGAAAACAGATTCTACATTTTATAGGAGAGCTTAATTTAGTGGATGGAGGCATCTTAATCCAAAACAGACTGCATATTCATGCTCTTCGGCAACACACCAAACTTACTCTAGAATAGATTACTTTCTTGTGTCAGCCCAATTGCTTTCAAAATGTATAGATTGTCATTACCTTAGTATTGTCATTTCGGACCATGCACCAGTGTCTTTGTCGTATGTCGATTCAAAATTAGTCAAAGATCCCCCTAAATGGCGATTCCAGCAAAGTTGGCTTAAGGATGCGTCATTTGTAGAGTTCTTGGGTAATCAAATTGACAATTACTTTGAAACAAATCAATTGGAAACTTCAGCAGGAATTAGGTGGGAGGCATTTAAATGTTTTATTCGGGGACAAATTATTAGTTTTTGTAGTTCTAAAAGTAAAAAATCTAGACAGGAGTTACAAGATTTGAAAAAAGAGATTAAAGAGCTGGAAAATGAAGTATATCATAGTGATTCGATATGTGCAGATAAACATAAACAGCTATTAACCCCTTAAGCCCTGAAGGCATTTTTGGGATTTTTTGTCTGAATGACACACAAAAAAGTAAAGACTCATAACTTCAAAACTATGGCAAGGAGAGTCAAAAGGTAGACATCATTTGTTAGGAAACTTTTTATATTTTTAGAAAATATAAATTTTTATTACTTTTGGACAATCTAACGGTAAGAAACTGCTGATAAAAGACAAAAATATTATTATTATTTTTTAATAATTTACATATCTTTCTTATTTGAAATGCAATAACTTAGGAAGGAAATACGGTAGCAATATAATTCTTTTTTGGTGATGTTCCCCTATGTGTGGCCTGCACCTGGATCATTATTTTATGATGATAGCATAAAGTAATCCAAAGTTACAGCACTTGGAACAAAGGGAGCCTTTTTGTTCAGTCATTGACATTTATAAAACTCTTGTTTTCTGAGTGACATGCACACATTTAAAGACTCATAACTCCAAAACTATAGAGAGGAGAGTCATAAGGTAGGTATCATCTGTTAGAAAACTTTTTATATTTTTAGAATATATAATTTTTTTATTATATTTGGACAATCTAATGCTGAGAAAACTGCTGATAAGACAAAAATATTATAAATTTTTTTAATAATATTACATATATTTCTTATTTGACATGCAATAACTCATGAAGGAAATAAGGGAGCAAAATAATTCTTTTTTTGTGATGTTCCCCTATGTATGGCCTGCACCTGGATCGTTTATTTTATGATGATAGCATAAAGTAATCCAAAGTTACAGCACTTGGAACAAAGGGAGCCTTTTGTTCAGTCATTGCTACACTTGTTATAACACATAACCCCACAGACACACATTAGCTAAGCTATGAGTGATATCTTTAGATCTGAGTGACGGATTATGGTGATTGTGGTCTCTTTTTAATCGTAAGAGTCTGCTGTAAATAAGGATGTCTCATTTGCAACGATCTGAGTATGTTTCATGAAGTTACAGTAGAAAACGTCACATCAGTATATTATGTACCTATGGGTCTTGTAGGGCTTGTGAGGAACTCTATGAGTGATATCTTTAGATCTAAGCAACGGATTATGGTGACTTTTGTCTCTTTTTAATCGTGAGAGTCTGCTGTAAATAAGGATGTCAATTTTTTAACCATCGGAGTATGTTTCATGAAGTTACAGTG
This sequence comes from Chrosomus eos, assembly GCA_036326025.1. Taxonomy (NCBI): domain Eukaryota; kingdom Metazoa; phylum Chordata; class Actinopteri; order Cypriniformes; family Leuciscidae; genus Chrosomus; species Chrosomus eos. Next base: position 48,038,100 of record CM070824.1, on the reverse strand, counting down.
AAAAACGTCACATCAGTATATTATGTACCTATGGGTCTTGCAGGGCCTATGAGGAACTCTATGAGGGATATCTTTAGATCTAAGCAACGAATTATTGGTGACTTTGGTCTCTTTTTAATCGTGACAGTCTGCTGTAAATAAGGATGTGCCATTTTCAATGATCGGAGTATGTTTCATGAAGTTACCAGCATAAAAACTCATTTAAAGCTACATTTGTTTACTTAGCTTATTTGCGCCTCTGAGGTTATACGTGTTATAACTCAATGAAGGATATCTTTAGATCTGAGTGACGGATTTTGGTGACTTTGGTCTCTTTTTAATCGTGAGAGTCTGCTGTAAATAAGGATGTGCCATTTTCAATGATCGGAGTATGTTTCATGAAGTTACCAGTGTAAAAATTCATTTAAAGCTACATTTGTTTACTTAGCTTATTTGCGCCTCTGAGGTTATACGTGTTATAACTCAATGAAGGATATCTTTAGATCTGAGTGACGGATTTTGGTGACTTTGGTCTCTTTTTAATCGTGAGAGTCTGCTGTAAATAAGGATGTGCCATTTTTAACGATCGGAGAATGTTTCATGAAGGTAAAAGCCTAAATGCTACTTTAAAGCTACATTTGTTTACTTAGCTTATTTGCGCCTCTGAGGTTATACGTGTTATAACTCAATGAAGGATATCTTTAGATCTGAGTGACGGATTTTGGTGACTTTGGTCTCTTTTTAATCGTGAGAGTCTGCTGTAAATAAGGATGTGCCATTTTTAACGATCGGAGAATGTTTCATGAAGGTAAAAGCCTAAATGCTACTTTAAAGCTACATTTGTTTACTTAGCTTATTTGCGCCCTCTGAGGTTATACGTGTTATAACTCAATGAAGGATATCTTTAGATCTGAGTGACGGATTTTGGTACCTTTGGTCTTTTTTTAATCGTGACAGTCTGTTGTAAATAAAGATGTGCCATTTTTAACGATCGGAGCATGTTTCATGAAGTTACCCGCAAAAACGCAAAGTCTAAGCAACTTTTTTACTCATGTGCATCTGTGCTGTTTTTTGCGTTTTATAACATAACGAGAAATATATTTAGATCTGAGTGATGGATTATGGTGTCTTTAGGCTCTTTTTAATCGTGATAATCTGCTTTAAATAAGGATGTGCAATTTTCCATGTTTCATGAAGTTACGAGTGAAAAAACGCCACGTGAATGCCACATCAGTATATTATTTACATATGGGTCTTGCAGGGCTTACCTAACAAAAACTCACTCCAGTTTAGTCAAAGCCTAACATAATTGGGCTTGTTGTGTTCTACTCCATGAGACCTTTCAAATGACATATGACACATGACTATCTGAGCTATATGATGTTTTTGACACATTGCGGTACATAATAATTTTCCCTTCCTCATAAATTATTATTTATTTATTTTTCATTTTATTAGCAAATAACTCAGCACTACTTTGGAGATAATCATAATGGCTACATTCATTGTAAAGTTTAGACTCTAAGCTTTCAAATGATGCCTATTTTGTGTTGATCAATGCAGTAGTTTTGAAAAATATGACAGTTAATTTTTTTCATAGCTAGTTGGCGCCCCCCGGTGGTACACTCCGTTCTAATGGAATAACTCAGCGCCTGTTAGGATAAAATGTTGAATAAAATGGATAGGTGCATTGAAAAGCTGAGATTCTAAGCTTTAAAATGATACCTATTTTGTGTTATTACATTCAGTGGTTGCTTAGTAATTTGATTATGAATTTTGTTTTTGGGGGTGGTGTCCCGCCGGCGGGACGCTTAGGGCTTAAGGGGTGCTTCGATCTAAATATAATACACTTTCTGCAAATAAAACTGTAGCTAAATTATTAAAGCTGAAACAAACATTTTATGATCAAGGCGAAAAGACAGGTAAAGTGTTGGCTTGGCAAATAAAAAAAAAAAGCAAATGGAGAGGGCTGTAGATTCGATTGAAGAGGCAGATGGTAATAACATTGTTGATCCAAAGGAAATTAATAATTTATTTAGATCATATTATATGAAACTGTATAATTCTGAATGTACTTCGGGTTCAGAAATTCAAAAAACTTTTTTGGATAATTTGGAGTTACCTAGTATACCAGAAGAACATAAAGATGAAATAGGAAAAGACATTAGTTTACAAGAGGTGGTAGAGGCGATCGATCTGATGAAAGCGGGGAAGGCGGCGGGACCTGATGGTCTCCCCATGGATAATAAAAAAATTTAAAGATAAATTAGTAAGACCTATGTTAGACATGCTAGTAGAAGCCTTTGTGGAGAATAAACTTCCTATGTCTTTGAATGAAGCTATAATTACCTTATTGCCTAAACCAGGAAAACCTAATAATAAGTGTGAAAATTTTCGACCTATAAGTTTACTCAACTCAGACACTAAAATCCTGAGCAAAATATTGGCAAGAAGATTAGAAACTGTAGCATCTTACGTCATAGGAATGGATCAGAATGGTTTTATGATAAATAGACAAGGATGTCATAATGTAAGAAGAGTGCTAAATATCCTGCATCAACAAAAAGGGGAAAAAGATACTGCATTACTAGCATTAGATGCAGAAAAGGCATTTGACAGGGTGGAATGGGATTTTCTGTTTGATGTTTTAAATCGGTTTGGATTTGGAGAAAAATACTGCAAATGGGTTAAATTGTTGTACCAGAAGCCTTCGACAGAGGTCTTAACTAATAATTTTATATCAAAATCATTTAATATTTCTAGGGGATGTAGACAGGGATCGCCTCTTTCCCCTCTCCTTTTTCTGATGGCTATTGAACCCTTGGCAATTGCTATCAGAAAAGAAAGGGATATAAAAGGTATAGAAATATTTGGCAGTGAACATAAAATAGCATTATTTGCTGACGATGTTGTATTATTTTTAAAGAAATTAGACTCAACCATTCCGGCTTTAATTCAAATTATAGAGACATTTGGGAAAATCTCAGGGTATCGGATCAATAATTCAAAATCTTCAGTTATGTTGCTGAATGAAGAAGAAAGGAAAAGTTCTATTAGTAAGGTAAATATGTTCAATAATGTGGACATTTTTACATATTTGGGAATTAAAATTACTCCAAAACTGGAAGACATAGTAACAAAAAATTATAATTCAATTTTTGAAAATACAGTGACGCTGGTTGAAAGATGGGCTTCTTTGCCGTTGTCTTTAATAGGAAGAATTAATATTTTAAAAATGAATATTTTACCGAAATTTCTGTACCTATTTCAGAATATTCCGATCATACCTCGTAGTAATCTGTTTTCTAGACTTAAAAAGTTAATTATTAAATTCATATGGAACAATAGAAGATCCAGAATTAGATTATCTCTTTTATATTTGCCATTTGATAGGGGGGGACTTCAATGCCCTAATTTTAAAGAGTATTATATTGCTGCCCAGTTAAGATCTATTATGTTTTTCTTCTCATCATCTAATGAACAACCCGTATGGGTAGAAATGGAAAAAAATTCTATTCCGAATAAAATACCCTTGAATCATATTTATATGATTTAGATCGTAAAATTTTACAGAAAATGAAGGGTAAGGTTACGAATCCAATGGTTTTAAATATGGTAAGGGTATGGCATGAGACGCAGAGATATTTGAATATTTCCTATACAAGTGAGATATCTCGCTACTGTCCAATATGGGGAAATCCTAGTTTAGTCCCGGAAAAGTAGATGTAGGTTTTAAGACGTGGGCAGAAAAAGGTATTAAAAGTATAAAAGATTTATATAAGGAAGATAATCTTATGTCATTTCAAGAATTGAGTAATACATTTGATATACCTAAAAGTAATTTTTTTAGGTACTTACAGATAAGAAGTTTAATTTTATCATTTCAAAAAACTACTGGAAATATACCACCATTATCAGTTTTGGAAAGAGTAGTAACCAAAGATTGTTATGATAAAGGTCGGATTTCACTTGTGTATAATATGTTGGTAGAGGGCTCCCCGGAGTCTTCTAGCTCTCGTTTAGAAGCATGGAGTAAGGATCTTAATGAGGAGATCACACCAGATGAATGGAGTGAGATTTGTCAAGATGCTCAAGTACAAACAGTTAATACAAGATTAAAATTGTTGCAATATAATTGGCTTATGCGTATATACATAACTCCAGTATTATCAAACAAATTTAATGAAAATATACCAGATACATGTCCGAAATGTAATGTTTGTAAAGGTACATACTTCCATTGTATATGGGAATGTGAAGAAATATCGAAATTCTGGAAAGAAGTGCATAATATGATTGGTAAAATTATAAATGTGGGTCTTCCTTTTGGACCAAGGATTTTTCTACTGCATTTGTATCCTAAGCTTAAGTCAAAGGAATGTATCTTTATTTCTATGTGTATCTTACAAGCTAAACGCCTCATTGCATTACAATGGAAGAATCTAGAACCACCCAGCATAAAAAGGTGGCTCAGGGAGATGGTACTGAATATGTCAATGGAGAAAATAACATATATTATTAAAGGAAAGGGTAAGACTTTTGAAGGTGTTTGGAATCCCTTTAGATCCTTCATAGAGGAGGAGGATAGTGACATGTTTAAAGAGACAATTGAAGATATGTGAGATTATATATATATTATTTGTATTAGGAGGCCTTAATAGTTTTTTTTTTTTTTTTAAGTTTTATTTTTTTATTTTTATTTATTTATTATTTTCTTTTTTAGTTCATTAGTCTTGAGGATGTGAGTCTTGTACAAATTGAGATATGCTAAGTTGTAATGATGCGAAAGACATCAATATGTGTCTATATTGCATTTTGTATTTTGTTTTTGTGTTCCTGGTGTGTGTGTGTAATATATGTTGTTAAAAAGTTAATAAATATATTAAAAAAAAAAAAAAAAATTAAAAAATACACGTACAACCTTACCAACTTCACTATGTCCTCCACTTATTTGTCACGGCTTTGAGCCGGTCGTGACAATATATACAGTGGTGTATATACAGTGGTCATGTTTACAGTGGTCATGTTTACAGTGGTCATATGTACAGTGGTGTATATACAGTGGTCATGTTTACAGTGGTGTATATACAGTGGTCATATATACAGTGGTGTATATACAGTGGTCATATATACAGTGGTGTATATACAGTGGTCATATATACAGTGCTGTATATACAGTGGTGTATATACAGTGGTCATGTTTACAGTGGTCAAGTTTACAGTGGTCATATGTACAGTGGTGTATATACAGTGGTCATGTTTACAGTGGTGTATATACAGTGGTCATATATACAGTGGTGTATATACAGTGGTCATATATACAGTGGTGTATATACAGTGGTCATGTTTACAGTGGTGTATATACAGTGGTCATGTTTACAGTGGTGTATATACAGTGGTCATATATACAGTGATCATGTTTACAGTGGTCATATATACAGTGGTCATATATACAGTGGTCATGTTTACAGTGGTGTATATACAGTGGTCATGTTTACAGTGGTGTATATACAGTGGTGTATATACAGTGGTCATATATACAGTGGTCATGTTTACAGTGGTCATATATACAGTGGTGTATATACAGTGGGCATGCTTACAGTGGTGTATATACAGTGGTGTATATACAGTGGTCATATTTACAGTGGTGTATATACAGTGGTCATATATACAGTGATCATGTTTACAGTGGTCATATGTACAGTGGTGTATATACAGTGGTCATGTTTACAGTGGTGTATATACAGTGGTCATATATACAGTGGTCATGTTTACAGTGGTGTATATACAGTGGTCATATATACAGTGGTCATATATACAGTGATCATGTTTACAGTGGTCATATGTACAGTGGTGTATATACAGTGGTCAAGTTTACAGTGGTGTATATACAGTGGTGTTTATACAGTGGTCATATATACAGTGGTCATGTTTACAGTGGTGTATATACGGTGGTCATATATACGGTGGTCATATATACAGTGGTGTATATACAGTGGTGTTTATACAGTGGTCATATATACAGTGGTCATATATACAGTGGTGTATATACAGTGGTCATATATACAGTGGTCGTATATACAGTGTTGTATATACAGTAGTCATATATACAGTGGTCGTATATACAGTGTTCTATATACAGTGGTCATATATACAGTGGTGTATATACAGTGGTCATATATACGGTGATCATATATACGGTGGTGTATATACAGTGGTG
>CM070824.1:47989401-48026901 GCA_036326025.1 Chrosomus eos | reverse complement strand
AACACTGAGGACTGAAGTAACCACTTCACACACACACACACACACACACACACACACACACACACACACACACACACACACACACACACACACACACACACACACACACACACACACACACACACACACACACACACACACACACACACACACACACACACACACACACACGAGAGGCTGTTCAGTGTCAGAGAGACCAGACCGTCGGTGATCTCCAGTTACAGGAGCGGAATGAGTTTAGTGACACTGTCAAACTGCTGTGTGTGTGTGTGTGTGTGTGTGTGTGTGTGTGTGTGTGTGTGTGAGAGAGAGAGAGAGAGAGAGAGAGAGAGAGAGAGAGAGAGAGAGAGAGAGGAGAGTGTGTGTGTGTAAGAGAGATCAGACTCCACACACTGCTTAACGGAGTGTGTGAGAGAGAGAAAGTGTGTGTGTGAGAGAGAGAGAGAGAGAGAGAGAGAGAGAGAGAGAGAGAGTGTGTGTGTGTGTGTGTAAGAGAGATCGGACACCACACACTGCTTAATGGAGTGTGTGAGAGAGTGAGAGAGAGAGAGAGAGATAGAGAGAGAGTGTGAGAGAGAGATCGTGGTGTGTGTGTGTGTGTGTGTGTGTGTGAGAGAGAGAGAGAGTGTGTGTGAGTGTGTGAGTGTGAGAGAGAGAGTTTGTGAGTGTGAGAGAGAGCGTGTGTGTGAGTGTGTGAGAGAGAGAGAGAGAGAGAGTGTGTGTGAGAGAGAGAGAGTGTGTGTGAGTGTGAGAGAGAGAGAGTGTGTGTGAGTGTGAGAGAGAGAGCGTGTGTGTGTGTGTGTGTGTGTGTGTGTGTGTGTGTGTGTGTGTGTGTGTGTGTGTGTGTGTGTGTGTGTGTGTGTGTGTGTGTGTGTGTGTGTGTGTGTGTGCGTGCAAGACTCCACACACTGCTTAACGGCTGGTAAATGGCGCTGGGATCCACTGGGATTGCAGCTCGTCTCCAGATGGTGTTGGTCATGACCATCTGCTGCACTGGGAGCCTAAACCAGTGACACCACCAGCTCTTTCTCTCAGTGTCTGAAACGCTTCCATCGAGGATTCAGTCTCTCTAAGCCCCGCCTCTCTGAGAGCTGCTCTGCTGTGATTGGTCAGAGAGCAAACGCTCATTATCATATCTGAATCTCAGCTCGTGATCACAGTGATACGAACAGTAACGATGGCGTGGGTTTTACCGGATCAATCTCAGAAAACAGCGTCTTCTCCACACGAACAACACGAACCGAACTCTCCCAGTCTCAGATACACTAGTGTTTGAGGGCGGAGCTACGAGACGCTGCTCAGCCAATCAACACCACAGACTGGCATTATGCTAATTAGTTATCAGCAGAAAGTGAGACTGAATTACTGACGACTTTCAAGACAATAACTTATGGGCAATTCCACGCAAAGATTCATCTTTACCATGAAAAAATAAAGTTTTAACCAAAAGAACAAAACCCATTTTAAGTTGTCCATTTAGGTCTGTAATATACTGTATTAATGTGCTTTATCAAAATTTTTAAGAAAATTGCCTTATCCACTAGATATGATGTGAGCAACAACGCTTAAAGGTGCTCTAAGCGATGTCACACGTTTTTATGGCCAAAACATTTTTTGTCACATACAGCAAACATCTACTCACGATCCGCTAGCTGCCTGTCCCCTGAACACACTGTAAACAAACGCGGTCTCTGCAGACACCCCAGGCTCCACAAACGACTACAAAAACAAACTCTAGCGACCCGCTCTAAGAAACATAACAAACTGTTCCAGCCAATAACGACAAGAATGGTTTGGGGGTGGGTTTGGGGGGTTAGTGCGCGGATGAGGAGGAGGGAGGGTCTAGCTAGCCTCCGTTTTGTTTGACAATAGTTCGAACGTCAACAAGAAGTGACGTCACCCAGGATCGCTTAGAGAACCTTTAAATTACATTTTCAACCAGCCATATTTCATGCTTTCAAAAAAAGGTATCAAAGACCCCCCTTTTTAAACTTTATTTTAACAGCAAGCATTTTGCAGAAAGATGGAGGCATGCCTGATAAATAAATATACTAATTTGGTCATAACAGCACTGCCTGTTGAGTTTATAAGGACTATAATAATAATAAATAATAAATAAATATACTAATTTGGTCATAACAGCACTGCCTGTTGAGTTTATAAGGGCTATAATAATAATAAATAATAAATAAATATACTAATTTGGTCATAACAGCACTGCCTGTTGAGTTTATAAGGGCTATAATAATAATAATAAATAATAAATAAATATACTAATTTGGTCATAACAGCACTGCCTGTTGAGTTTATAAGGGCTATAATAATAATAAATAATAAATAAATATACTAATTTGGTCATAACAGCACTGCCTGTTGAGTTTATAAGGGCTATAATAATAATAAATAAATATACTAATTTGGTCATAACAGCACTGCCTGTTGAGTTTATAAGGGCTATAATAATAATAAATAATAAATAAATATACTAATTTGGTCATAACAGCACTGCCTGTTGAGTTTATAAGGGCTATAATAATAATAAATAATAAATAAATATACTAATTTGGTCATAACAGCACTGCCTGTTGAGTTTATAAGGGCTATAATAATAATAAATAATAAATAAATATACTAATTTGGTCATAACAGCACTGCCTGTTGAGTTTATAAGGGCTATAATAATAATAAATAATAAATAAATATACTAATTTGGTCATAACAGCACTGCCTGTTGAATTTATAAGGGCTATAATAAAGAGGTCTTGACGCTTCAGTGCACTGTCACGTCCATAACGTTTTAAAGGTTTAGTTTATTTAATATGACAATTATAAATGCAAATAACATGAAACTTTATTTACAAAGCTAAATTATGTTTATGCTTATTAGGATAGACAATTCATCTCACTACTTTGCTCTGAACAACCATAATAATGCGTTACGGACGTGACCGTTATGGACGCTTCATATTAAATCATGCATATGACTATTGATCTGTTTCAAGACAGAAATGATTTTGGCCACTTCATTTCAAGTTTTTTTTTGTAGAAAGACTTTATTTAAAGTGAATTTCGTTTTGTATAAATTGTATCTTAATTTTAAATCAAAGTTTCATCCACCAAGTGCCTGGATTTAATAAATAAGCAAATTTCGCATGGAGGTGCGATCACTTGCAACACGTAAACTTGAGCGCGTCTCATAACTGAACAGAAACACGTATGCCTCTCAGAAATATAGCCTATCTATAGAAAGATTGCAAAGATCAAAACGAAAAGAAATAGGCAACTCTCTGATTGTGTAATCTGTATGTGCTTTTTCCATCACCACGTCCCTTAGAGGCTCGGTACGATCACGCTGACATAATAATAATAATAATAATAATAGGCTAATAATATTGCGTGTCAATTATTTTGTCAAATCATTTTTATACAAAATAAAATGTGATGATTTTAGGGCTGCACGATGTATCATTTTAACATTGATATCGCGATGTGCGCATCCACGATAGTCACATCACAGATATGTGCGATGTGATTCATGATCAGTAGGCTGCGTGCCAGCAGCCCCCGGTCCGTAACGCTTGTGATTCGCGGATTAATTGCAAAGTTTAACCATCATAGGGTGAGAGTTTATCAATTTGCAAGTCCTGTCAGTTTAAACATAAAGCGCAAGAAGACTGGAACTTGCGCGCTGTTTTCTGTCAGCCTTACTAAAGCGTATTTTTGTCCCACCAAAGTTTGACCGGTGAGTGATGTAGATGAGTGACTGCTGCGCTTTAACTGAGAGAGCGAGCAGAGAGAGTGAAAGCCCCGGTCGCGCGCGCGTGCACTTTCAGAATCACTTCAGAATCATTTCAGACAGTCTTCTTAATGTGAAAACACAGCCATTATGCGTCAACAAAAGTGCCATGATGGTTTGATTGTTGATTTTCCAAATAGATTCTATGTATTTCAGACGCGTCACATCCATAACGGGGTTTTTGTCACATCCATAACGTTGGTTTTTCCTCATAATACACTTCATAAAAATATATATATTTTAAATATTGATATTTTTATGTTCAGCTAAGACCCCTTCATCATGTGGATAGCAATATTTATACATTGGATTTAAAAGTTCACAGACTTTAAAGGAAATCGCGTATACCAACAGTAACAGTATACCAAAAACTCTGTCATTTCCCGTCACATCCATAACGCATGCATATTTTCCTTTTTTGGGGGTGCTTAAATATATTTTAGAAAAACATATTTTGCCTGTCAATATGAGTTCAAATGTCACATCCATAACGCTGGAATTGCCCTTATGTTTTACACTTTGAACTTTAAAACTTTGCAGACTTTTTCCTTTCACAAACAGCTTTATTACACAAAACATGAAGATCATATTTGGAAAAGCATAAAGGGCCACTTTAAAGACCGTGGAAGTGAATGTTGGAATAGTGGAATAGCGAATGCTCGTTATTATACATGTGGTGAGACGTGTGTAACTGCTGTCTATCTAATGCTGGTAATGCTGGAAAAAGATCATATATATTTGTGGAGTAAACGCCGGTTATTCAGAGTCGGGTATAACAGGTATTCGAGATTTAGCCAAACTTCATGATTCTGTCCTCAATGGACTCGTGTTGTTGTGTGTGTGTGTGTGTGTGTGTGTGTGTGTGAGAGAGAGAGAGAGTGTGTGTATGTATGAGAGATCGGACTCCACACACTGCTTAACGGAGTGTGTGAGTGAGAGATAGAGTGTGTGTGTGAGAGAGCGAGAGCGTGTGTGTGTGAGTGAGAGAGAGAGAGAGTGTGTATGTGTGTCAATCTAATGCTGGTAATGCTGGAAAAATATCATATATTTGTGGAGTAAACGCCGGTTATTCAGAGTCGGGTATAACAGGTATTCGAGATTCAGCCAAACTTCATGATTCTGTCGATTCTCGATGTTCGAAGTCATGAAGAGAGTAAATGATGACAGAATTATTATTTGTGGTTAAACAATCCCTTTAATATTCATCATACTAACCAAACTGTGTTGTGTTTGTTGACATGACTTTAAGCTTCAGGAAAGTGTCTCAGTTGTCCAGCGTTGTTGAGTTTAGCCTCCTGACCGATGCTCATTTTAACAGGTTAAAGCCTGAAGTAATCCATCCTCAAAATACCCGTTAAACAGACGATACACAAGCTGTGTGACATAATATTTGTAGATGCTTATAGCTAGTTTGAGGATTAGAAGGTTAACATGATTAGCAACCGGACCTGATCACGTAGAAGGCGAGACGTAGCCGGCGAGACGTAGCCGGCGAGACGTAGCCGCCGAGACGTAGCCGCCGAGACGTAGCCCGCCGAGACGTAGCCGCCGAGACGTAGCCGCCGAGACGTAGCCGCCGAGACGTAGCCGCCGAGACGTAGCCGCCGAGACGTAAACCTTGAGACGTAGCCGGCGAGACGTAGCCGGCGAGACGTAAACCCTGAGACGTAGCCGCCGAGACGTAGCCACCGAGACGTAGCCGCCGAGACGTAAACCCTGAGACATAGCCGACGAGACGTAGCCGGCGAGACGTAGCCGGCGAGACGTAGCCGCCGAGACGTAGCCGCCGAGACGTAGCCGCCGAGACGTAGCCGCCGAGACGTAGCCGCCGAGACGTAGCCGCCGAGACGTAAACCCTGAGACGTAGCCGCCGAGACGTAGCCGCCGAGACGTAGCCGCCGAGACGTAGCCGCCGAGACGTAGCCGCCGAGACGTAAACCTTGAGACGTAGCCGGCGAGACGTAGCCGGCGAGACGTAGCCGCGAGACGTAGCCGGCGAGACGTAGCCGGCGAGACGTAGCCGGCGAGACGTAGCCGGCGAGACGTAGCCGGCGAGACGTAGCCGGCGAGACGTAGCCGGCGAGACGTAGCCGCCGAGACGTAGCCGCCGAGACGTAGCCGCCGAGACGTAGCCGCCGAGACGTAGCCGCCGAGACGTAAACCCTGAGACATAGCCGACGAGACGTAGCCGGCGAGACGTAGCCGGCGAGACGTAGCCGCGAGACGTAGCCGGCGAGACGTAGCCGCCGAGACGTAGCCGCCGAGACGTAGCCGCCGAGACGTAGCCGCCGAGACGTAGCCGCCGAGACGTAGCCGCCGAGACGTAGCCGCCGAGACGTAAACCCTGAGACGTAGCCGCCGAGACGTAGCCGCCGAGACGTAGCCGCCGAGACGTAGCCGCCGAGACGTAGCCGCCGAGACGTAAACCTTGAGACGTAGCCGGCGAGACGTAGCCGGCGAGACGTAGCCGGCGAGACGTAGCCGGCGAGACGTAGCCGGCGAGACGTAGCCGCGAGACGTAGCCGCCGAGACGTAGCCGCCGAGACGTAGCCGCCGAGACGTAGCCTGTCTCCTGTCTCCTTGTTTTCTGTGTTTCTGCTCATGAGTGCCGGAGCAGTTTGACCTGCTGGAATGTGTGTGTCCGTCACAGCTCCGCCCACTTCCACCGTCTGCTCCAATCAGAGAGCAGCTCAGTGCTGTCAGAGGTCAGGTGTGGCGTGTGTGTGTGTGTGTGTGTGTGTGTTTGTGTGTGTGTTTGTGTGTGTGTGTGTGCAGGTAGAACCACATTCCAGCCGCGGCTCATTCCTGCTCTGAGATTCAGGGAATGTTCTAGATGCTTTGATGATGTGTAAGATTTACAAACAGCTGTGAATCACACGTGCCTCGTCACTGTCCTCTGTTAATGCGTGTTCCTCTGCGTGTTCCTCTGCGTGTTCCTCTGTGTTTATGCGTGTTTCTCTGTGTTTATGCGTGTTCCTCTGTGTTTATGCGTGTTCCTCTGTGTTTATGCGTGTTTCTCTGTGTTTATGCGTGTTCCTCTGCGTGTTCCTCTGTGTTTCTGCGTGTTCCTCTGTGTTTCTGCGTGTTCCTCTGTGTTTCTGCGTGTTCCTCTGTGTTTCTGCGTGTTCCTCTGTGTTTCTGCGTGTTCCTCTGTGTTTCTGCGTGTTCCTCTGCGTGTTCCTCTGCATGTTTCTCTGCGTGTTCCTCTGCGTGTTCCTCTGCATGTTTCTCTGCGTGTTCCTCTGCGTGTTCCTCTGTGTTTATGCGTGTTCCTCTGCATGTTTCTCTGCGTGTTCCTCTGCGTGTTCCTCTGTGTTTATGCGTGTTCCTCTGCGTGTTCCTCTGTTTATGCGTGATCCTCTGCGTGTTCCTCTGCGTATTCCTCTGAGTGTTCCTCTGCGTGTTCCTCTGCATGTTCCTTTGCGTGTTCCTTTGCGTGTTCCTCTGCGTGTTCCTCTGCGTGTTCCTCTGCGTGTTCCTCTGTGTTTATGCGTGTTCCTCTGCGTGTTCCTCTGCGTGTTCCTCTGCGTGTTCCTCTGCGTGTTCCTCTGCGTGTTCCTCTGCGTGTTCCTCTGCGTGTTCCTCTGCGTGTTCCTCTGTGTTTATGCGTGTTCCTCTGTTTATGCGTGATCCTCTGCGTGTTCCTCTGCGTATTCCTCTGAGTGTTCCTCTGCGTGTTCCTCTGCGTGTTCCTCTGCGTGTTCCTCTGTGTTTATGCGTGTTCCTCTGTTTATGCGTGATCCTCTGCGTGTTCCTCTGCGTATTCCTCTGAGTGTTCCTCTGCGTGTTCCTCTGCGTGTTCCTCTGCGTGTTCCTCTGCGTGTTCCTCTGCGTGTTCCTCTGCGTGTTCCTCTGCGTGTTCCTCTGCGTGTTCCTCTGTGTTTATGCGTGTTCCTCTGTTTATGCGTGTTCCTCTGTTTATGCGTGTTTCCTCTGTTTATGCGTGTTCCTCTGCGTGTTCCTCTGCGTGTTCCTCTGCGTGTTCCTCTGCGTGTTCCTCTGCGTGTTCCTCTGCGTGTTCATGCGTGTTCCTCTGCGTGTTCCTCTGCGTGTTCCTTTGCGTGTTCCTCTGCGTGTTCATGCGTGTTCATGCGTGTTCCTCTGCGTGTTCCTTTGCGTGTTCCTCTGCGTGTTCCCCTGCGTGTTCCTCTGCGCGTTCCTCTGCATGTTCCTCTGCGTTCTGTCTAACATTGCCTAAACCAATCAGATCTAAGGAACTGTCCCTAATAACCAATCAGAAAAGAAGAGATATTGTGTGGTTTATTCTCATGTGAATGCAAAATGTAAAATATTTGAACAGTCATGAAGAACAACTGATGAATCGGAAGTTGATGATGATATTGATTGAGGTGTGTGTGTGTGTGTGTGTGTGTGTGTGTGTGTGTGTGTGTGTGTGTGTGTGTGTGTGTGTGTTTCCCGCAGGGAGCAGCCGATCTTCACCACCAGAGCTCATGTCTTCCAGATCGATCCCTCGACGAAGAAGAACTGGGTTCCCGGCAGCAAACAAGCCGTGACTGTCTCATACTTCTACGACAGCACGCGCAACAGCTACCGCATCATCAGCGTGGACGGGTCAAAGGTCAGACAGACAGACGTGTGTGTGTGTGTGTGTGTGTGTGTGTGTGTTATCGAGTCGGTGTACTAGTGCTCAAACACACTCTGAGGGTCTTCCTCTGGTTTCTCTCGGTTCATGTTGCCATGGAGATTTGGATCAGTCCCTCAGTATGGAGGTGGCAGTGATGATGTCACACCTGCTGAGAGTCACACACTCAGACACACACACACACACACACACGCGCACACCTGCTGCCGTCACTCTCTGAAAGCAGATAGATGAGGACACACACACACCTGCTACTGTCACTCCCTGAGAGCACACACACACACACACACACACACACACACACACACACACACACACACACACACACACGGGCTAAACGGCTGACTGAACACACACGTGTTACTCTGATCAGCTTCAAGAGTCACACATAATCAGTGAGTGTGAAACAGAAGAAACAAGGTCAAATGCACAGATTAAAGCGGTGTGTGTGTGTGTGTGTGTGTGTGCGTGCATACATGAGAGAGAGAGAGAGAGAGAGAGAGAGAGAGAGTGTGTGCGCGCGTGTGTGTCTGTGTGTGAGAGAGAGAGAGTGTGTGTGTGTGTGGTGTGTGTGTGTGTGTGTGTGTGTGTGTGTGTGTGTGTGTGTGTGTGTGTGTGGGCGTATGTGTGAGAGAGTGTGTCTGTGTGTGAGTGCGCGTATGAATGAGAGAGTGTGTGTGTGTGTGTGTGTGTGTGTGTGTGTGTGTGTGTGTGTGTGCACGTATGTGTGAGAGTGTGTGAGAGAGAGAGAGTGTGTGTGTTTGTTTGTGTGTGAGTGGTCATGTTTAGCTATACTTGTTGTGACCAAATGTCCCCACATTGGTAGTAAAATGTGAGATTCCCTATGTTGTGAGACTTTTGCTGGCCCTAACCCTAACAATGAAAATTGATGAATAAACATAATAAAATCTGTTGGGGGGGTTTTAAATGTAAAAACACAATTTTTTTTTGTCATGGGCAGGTTAAGGGTGTGTGTGTGTGTGTGTGTGTGTGTGTGTGTGTGAGGGTAGCATGTACAGAGTGAACAGCAGCGGTCCTAGTACTGAGCCTTGTGGTACGCCATACTGAACTTGTGATCGATAATACATCTCTTAATTTACTGCTACACACTGATAACAGTCAGATAAGTATGATTTAAACTAACCCTAACCATACTAGTGCAATGCCAACATAGTTTTTCCCATTTGGTCCCATCGTCTGGTTTTAGCCAGGTTTCTGTCAAACACAGCACATCTAGGTTACAGTCCGTGATCATATAATTAACAATAAGTGCTTTTGAAGTAAGGGATCGAATATTCAATTCGTGTGTGAGAGTGTGTGTGTGTGTGTATGTGTGTGTGTGTGTGTGTGTGTGTGTGTGTGTGTGTGTGTGTGTGTGTGTGTGTGTGTGTGTGTGTGTGTGTGTGTGTGTGTGCGTGGAGTATGTGTGCTGAAATGTTTTAATGTGTTGTTCTAGTTTTCTTCACTAGATCACTAAATTCCATACAGACATCACCCAAATTGATTTGCCTAGAACGCCTCCACAACAGCTGGCAAGGCTGTTAGCGACAGACTGCCACTCACGACAACACTGCACTCACTACACGACACTCACACTCACACTCACACTCACAAACACACTCACACACACACGCACACACTACACACACACCGAACACATACACACACACCACACACACACTCCACACACATCACACAACACGCACACAACACACACACTCACACACACACACACACCACACACACACACAACACACAACACACACATACTCACACACATTCTCACACAACACACACACACACACACACACACACACACACACACACACACACACACACACACACACACACACACACACACACACACACAGAGCATCGTGAAAGTGTGTGTTTTTCCTGTGACTTCAGTTTGCTGAAAAGTTTCTGGAGGTCAAAGAAGCGGCGAAACTGGCCAGAGAAAAATCCCAGGAGAAGATGGAGACGTCGAGTGAGCAGTCGCAGGTATGTCATGTGATCATTACCCATCATGCACTGCGGGTCACAGGTACATCATGTGATCGCTCGTAAGATTTACGCTAATATTAAAGCATAAACTCTATGATTTTACAAGAGGCAGAAGAGACATGCAGAAAAGGAAACTCCAGTTTTAATATATATATATATTATTACTTCAGTCAAAACCTTACATTCTTTGATTGTTATTTACTTCAGGAAGTCGTCTTCATCATCTCTGTGTTCTGTGTAATCGACGAGACCACAGCTATAGATCTGTGTGAAAACAAACACCGAAATCAAAAGCTTGTTTACTGAAACCGATTCTTCCTCAGATCTTCCTCATGTGATCGATGATTTCAGGATGTTTTCACATGAACACACATTTACAATGTAGCTAATCACAGACATGTTTGGTAATTGTGTGGATTAGTTTATAAGGGAAGCATTAAGAGTGTGTTTAAGAGTGTGTTCACCCTCCGTGTCGCTCGTCAGGAATCGGGCCGAGAAACTCCTTCGGGAAACCAGGCGTCCAGCTTTAACGGAACCGATGATGAGAAGATCTCGATCGGCCCGGAGAACGAGGCGCTGAAGAGTGAGGCGGAGCAGAGGTGACCACACACACACACACACTCACTCACTCACTCACTCACTCACTTACTCACTCACTCACTCACTCACTCACTCACTCACTCACATCACTCACTCACTCACACACACACACACACACACACACACACACACACACACACACACACACACACACACACACACACAATCTCACTCACACACACACTCACTCACTCACCACACTCTCTCTCACTCACTCACTCACTCACTCACACTCTCACTCACTCACACTCCTCCACTCACACACACACCACACACACACAATCTCACTCACTCACACCTCCACTCTCACTCACACTCTCACATCTCACTCACTCACTCACACTCTCACTCTCACTCTCACTCACTCACCTCACACTCTCACTCACTCACTCACACACACTCACTCACAACTCTCACTCACTCACTCACTCACTCACTCACTCACACTCTCACTCACACTCTCACTCACTCACTCCACACACAAACAATCTCACATCACCACACACTCACTCACTACTCACTCACTCACTCACTCACACCACACTCACTCACATCACTCACTCACTCACTCACTCACTCACTCACTCACTCACACTCACATCACTCACTCACTCACACTCACTCACTCACTCACTCCACACTCACTCACTCACTCACTCCACTCCCCTCACTCACTCATCACACCACTCACTCACACCACACAACACACTCACATCACTCACTCACTCACACACACTCTCACACACTCACACACACTCACTCCACTCACATCACATCACTCACTCACCATCACCACTCACTCACACTCACACTCACACTCACACACACACCACACACACACACACACACACACACCACACACTCACTCACTCACTCCTCACACACACACACTCACTCACCTCACTCACTCACTCACCATCACTCACTCATCACTCACTACCACACCACACCACTCACACTCACACACACTCTCATCATCACTCACTCACTCACTCACTCACACTCACTCCACACACACAACAACAACACACCACCCACAAACACACACTCAAACCCTCACCTCCACTCACCACACACACACCACACTCACACACACACCCACCTCACACACTTCACTCACTCACTCATCACTCACACACACTCTCACTCACATCACCACAACACACTCACTCACACACTCATCACTCACTCACACTCTCATCACTCACACACCACAGCCACCATCACCACACATCACACCGCACTACTCACTCACATCAACACCACTCATCACTCACACACTCACACTCTCACTCACTCCACTACTCACTCACACACACTCCACCACAACACACACTCACACCTCTCACTCCACACACACTCTCACTCACACCTCCACTCACTCCACCACTCACCTCACACACTCACTCACTCACCACTCACCACTCTCACTCACTCACTCCTCACTACCATCACTCACACACTCACCACACACACACACACACCACACTCACACTCATCACTCTCATCACACACCACTCACACATCACACACTCACACTCCACTCACACACTCACACTCACCACACATCACAACCCACACCTCACACACACCACACACCTCACTCACATCACTCTCATCACATCATCACACTACACCTCACCTACATCTCACTCACTCACACACCACACATCACACCCACTCCACACTCCTCTCTCATCTCACACACACACCACACACCTCACACACTCTCACTCACTCCACTCTCATCTCACCACTTCACGCACTCACACACACACACACACACACACATCACACACACTCTCACTCACTCATTCTCACACACCTCCACTCCACTCACTCACTCCACACACTCACACGCACTCTCACTCTTACTCACACTCTCACACACTCACACGCACTCTCACTCCATCACCACACACACACTCACACCCACTCCTCTCACTCACTCCACTCATCACTCACCTCACTCTACTCCACCACTCACACACACACACACACACCACACACTCTCACACCACTCACCTCCTCACACACACACACAACCACACCACTCACTCACATCACTACCACCACTCCTCACACTCACTCACTCATCACACCACACACCACACATACCCACTCTCACTCACTCATCTCACCCATCTCACTCTCTCTCACTCTCTCTCACTCACTACACTCTCACACACTCACACACACACACACTCACTCACCATCACACACTCACACCACTCTCACTCCTCACTCACTCATCACACCACTCACTCACTCACTCACTCTCACTCTCCACTTCACTCACACACACTCACACAACTCACCACTCCTCCACTCACCTCATCACCACCTCACCACTCACACACACACACACACACACACACACACACACACACCCACCATCCATCACACCACACACACACACCACTCTCACTCACTCATCACTCTCACTCACTCTCTCTCACCTCACACTTTCACTACACACACACACACACCACCACTCTCACTCACTCTTCTCACACACTCACTCACTCTCACTCACTCACTCATCTCACACACACCTCACTCTACCACTCTCACACATTCACACACACTCACACCACTCTCACTCCACTCTTACTCACTTTCACACACACACTCCACTCACTCCACTCTTACTCTCACTCATTCACACACCACTCACTCACTCACTCACACACACACTCACTCACTCACTCACCACTCACTCACTCACATCACTCACTCTCACTCACTCACTCACTCACTCACTCACTCACTCACTCACTCCTCACTCACTCACTCACACTCTCACTCTCCACTCACTCACACGCTCTCACACACTCACTCTCACTCACTCACCACTCACTCATCTCTCTCTCTCTCTCTCTCTCTCTCTCTCTCAACTCACACACTCACACTTTCACACACACACATCACTCACTCACTCACTCACTCACTCTCACTCTCACGCTCACTCACTCACTCTCACTCACTTACTCTCACTCACACTCTCTCTCTCTCACACTCGCACTCACACTTTCACTCACTCACTCACTCACACACACACACTCACTCACTCACACACTCTCACTCACTCACTCACACTCACTCACTCACTCACTCACTCACTCACTCTCACTCTTTTGGATTGCTGATCCGTGTGTGTGACAGTAAGAACAGAGAGAGAGTGTGTGTGTGAGACAGCAGGACGTGTGAACTGGAGCTTCAGGCGCTGAGGGAGAGTAACGCTCATCTGATCAGTGTGTGTGTGTGTGTGTGTGTGTGTGTGTGTGTGTGTGTGTGTGTGTGTGTGTGTGTGTGTGTGAGACAGCAGGAAGTGTGAGCTGGAGCTGCAGGCGCTGAGGGAGAGTAATGCTCGTCTACAGGAGGCGCTAGAGGAGCAGAAGATCAGCGCTGAGAACTGGAGGAGTCGAGTGACCCAGAGTCAGGAGGAAGAGAACCAGCTAAGGACCCAAGTGAGACACGAGAGACCGAGACACACACACACACACACACACACACACACACACACACACACACACACACACACACACACACACACACACACATCTGAGAGCCTGAGGAACACACACACACTCTGATCACTGCGAGTTCAGTTTTTACTGTCACACAATGAGTTTTCTAGTCTATTGAAAAGAATGTTGTGGTCGATAGTATCAAATGCCGCACTAAGATCGAGTAACACTATTAGAGAGATACAACCACGATCGGATGAAAATCCTCGCAGATATTATTTCTTTCTTTCTATTTCTTTCCGTCCTTCGGATGAGACGTTAAACCGAGGCCCTGACTCTCTGTGGTCATTAAAAATCCCAGGATGTTGTTCGAAAGAGTAGGGGTGTAACCCCGGCATCCTGGCCAAATTTGCCCCTTGGCCAATGTCCATCATGGCCTCCTAATCATCCCCATATACTGATTGGCTTCATCACTGTCTCCTCTTCACCAGTAAGCTGGTGTGTGGTGAGCGTTCTGGCGCAATATGGCTGCCGTCGCATCATCCAGGTGGATGCTGCACATTGGTGGTGGTTGAGGAGATTCCCCCCCTTTCTATGTAAAGCGCTTTGAGTGTCCAGAAAAGCGCTATATAAATGTAATTAATTATTATTATTATTATTAAAAAGGAGCACAGTTGTGAGGATACTGCTTTTTCTAGTATCTTAGTCAATTACAGACCGATCTCAAATCTACCTTTTCTGTCTAATTCTGTAGGATCAAGTTGCGTTTTTTTTAACAAGCGGTTTAGTCATTTAGTCAGTTTAAATGTTTTTGGTACGTATCTTAGAGACAAAGACGAATATTAAGAAGAGGATCTATGACCTCTGGAAGCATCTCTTTCAAAAGCTTAGTCAGTATAGGGTCTAACTTACAAGTTGTCGATTTAGATGAATTAACGAGTTTAGAAAATTCTTCCTCTCCTATAGCAAGGAATGAATACAGTTTTTCGTCATTAAAACTACACTGCACTCTGTGATGCGATACTGTAGTAGACGGTTGCATAGTTATAATTTCTTTCCTAATATTATTAATCTTGTAAGTGAAGAAGTTCATAAAGTCATTACTGCTGTGTTTCTTGGAAACGTCTGGGCTTGAAGCTTTATTTTTCTTTGTTATTTTTCTTTATATTATCTTTGTTTATTTTCTTCTAATAGGTTTGAAAAATAATCAGATCTAGCAGCTTTTAAAGCCTCTCTGTACGCAATCGAGCTCTCCTTCCACGCAATCCGAAATACCTCTGGTTTAGTTTTCTTCCAGTTTCGCTCCATTTTTCTGGCTGCTCTCTTAAGAGTTAAAAGTTTCTTGTCACAATATCAAGTTCTTCTAAGCTATCTGGGATGCTAAGATGATGAAACTGATTAGGAAGATTATTGATAAAGCAATCTTTAGTGGCAGAAGTGATAGGTCTAACATATTTATAACACAGAGTCTGCTTTGCAGCCTTGGCTAAATGTAATTTACACGAGACTAGATAATGATCGGAGATGTCGTCGCTCTGCTGCAGAATTTCAACGCCATCAACATCTATTCCATGTGATAATATTAGATCTAGAGTATGATTACGACAATGAGTAGGTCCTGACACGTGTTGTCTCACTCCAATAGAGTTTATAATGTCTTTAAATGCCAATCCCAATGTATCTTTTTCATTATCTACATGTATATTAAAATCAACATTAGTACTAAATTAGGACTTTATCTGCAGTCAATATTAATTCTGATAGAAAGTCAGCAAATTCTTTGGTAAAGTCTTTATGGTGCCCTGGTGGCCTGTATACAGTAGCCAGCAGAATTCTCAAATGTGATTTATCGTTTACACTATAAATTTTTACATTAAGCACCAACATTTCAAACTAATTATATTTGAAACTAGACTTCTTAGTAATTCTGAAGATATTAATATAAATTACAGCAACTCCTCCCCCTTTGCCTTTAGGACGAGGCTCATGTTTATAACAGTAATCTTGCGGAGTGGACTTTAAAACTTAGCTAGGTTTCTGTCAAACACAGCACATCTGTGATCATATAATTAACAATAAGTGCTTTTGAAGTAAGGGATCGAAATATTTAGCAACCCGAGCTTTATCATTTGTTCATTTGTATTATTTCAGTTTTTTATTTGTTGAACATCAATTACATTTTTAGTCAAGTCAAGTCACCTTTATTTATATAGCGCTTTTTACAATACAAATTGTTTCAAAGCAGCTTTACAGAGATAACAGGAAAACAATGTTGTAATAGTATTGTTCAATTGAAAATTAAATGTCCCCAACTAAGCAAGCCAAAAGGCGAAGGCAACAGTGGCAAGGAACCAAAACTCCATCAGGTGACAGAATGGAGAAAAAAACCCAGGCTAAGTCGGGGGGCCAGTCCTCCTTTGGCCAACGAATGAACAGTGTATGATTATGAGTTAGGCAGCATAATGCCAGGAGTCAGATGGGATCAGAACTTTCACGATATTATCCAGTTCATCTGGTTGGGTTGGGTCATCCGGCCGGTGAGGAGATGAGTGGTGAGTTGTCCATGGGCCTTCACAGCCCTGATAATGCGTGTCGACGTGTCCATGTGATGGTCCTTCATCAGATCTGGATATGCCCTGGATCCGGCGGTCTGCGGTAAACCTCGGGATAAACAGAGAGACTAATATTAGCGTAGACGCCATCCTTCTTATGATGTACAAAGTACATCAGGAATTATGGGAAGTGTTCCCGGTTCCGGCTGATCTAATCTATGCAGCCTTACATTGAATTATAGAAATCTATAATGTGTTATGTGTATGCTAAGCCAAAGAGATGTGTTTTTAGTCTAGATTTAAACTGACAGACTGTATCTGCTTCCCGGACCGTGTTAGGAAGATTGTTCCAAAGTTTTGGTGCTAAATAGGAAAAGGATCTACCGCCAGCAGTCGATTTTGATATTTTAGGTATTATCAACTGGCCAGAATTTTGAGATCGCAATAGACGTGAAGGACTATAATGCGTTAAGAGCTCGCTCAAGTACTGGGGAGCTAAACCATTTAGTGCTTTGTAAGTAATCAGCAATATTTTAAAATTTATACGATGTTTAATAGGCAGCCAATGCAGTGTTGACAGAACCGGGCTAATATGGTCATACTTCCTGGTTCTGGTAAGAACTCTAGCGGCTGCGTTTTGAACTAGCTGTAGTTTGTTTAATAAGCGTGCAGGGCAACCACCCAGTAGAGCATTACAATAATCTAGCCTTGAGGTCATGAACGCATGAACTAATTGTTCCGCATTTGTCAGTGAGAGCATATGACGTAATTTAGATATATTTTTAAGATGGAAAAATGCGGTTTTACAGATACTAGACACGTGACTTTCAAATGAAAGATTGGTATCAAAGAGCACACCCAGGTTCCTAACTAACGTCGAAGACTTAACAGAGCAGCCATCAAGTGTTAGACAGTATTCTAGGTTATTAGGTGAGGAAGTTTTTTGTCCAATGATTAGAATCTCTGTTTTTTCAGAATTTAGTAATAGGAAATTACTGGTCATCCAATTTTTTATATCAGCTATGCATTCCGTTAATTTTGTGAATTGGTAAGTTTCGTTAGGTTTTGAAGAAATATACAGCTGAGTATCATCAGCATAACAGTGAAAGCTAATTCCATATTTCCTAATTATATCTCCTAATGGTAGCATGTACAGAGTGAAGAGCAGCGGTCCTAGTACTGAGCCTTGTGGTACGCCATACTGAACTTGTGATCGATAAGACATCTCTTCATTTACTGCTACAAACTGATATCGGTCAGATAAGTATGATTTAAACCATGCTAGTGCAATTCCGCTAATGCCAACATAGTTTTCTAGTCTATTTAAAAGAATGGTGTGGTCGATAGTATCAAATGCAGCACTAAGATCAAGTAACACTAATAGAGAGATACAACCACGATCGGATGATAGGAGCAAATCATTTGTGACTTTAATGAGAGCAGTCTCAGTACTATGGTACGGTCTAAATCCGGACTGAAAATCCTCGCAGATATTATTTCTTTCTAAAAAGGAACACAGTTGTGAGGATATTGCTTTTTCTAGTATCTTTGACAGAAAAGGCAGATTCGAGATTGGCCTGTAATTGACTAATTCTGTAGGATCAAGTTGCGTTTTTTTAACAAGCGGTTTAATCATAGCCAACTTAAAGGTTTTTGGTACGTATCCTAATGACAAAGATGAATTAATGATATCTAGAAGAGGATCTATGACCTCTGGAAGCATCTCTTTCAGTAGCTTAGTCGGTATAGGGTCTAGCATACAAGTTGTCGATTTAGATGAATTAACAATTTTGCAAAATTCTTCCTCTCCTATAGCAACAAATGAATCAAAATGTTCCTCACAGAGACTACAATATACTCCCTGATGCGATACTGTAGTAGACGGTTGCATAGTTATAATTTTGTCCCTGATATTATCAATCTTATAAGTGAAGAAGTTCATAAAGTCATTACTGCTGTGTTTCTTATAAACTTCTGGGCTTGAAGCTTTCTTTTTCGTTAGTTTAGTCACTTGTTCAAATAAATACCTAGGATTATGTTTATTTTCTTCTAATAGGGTTGAAAAATAATTAGTTCTAGCATCTTTTAAGGCCTCTCTGTAAGCAATCGAGCTCTCCTTCCATGAAATCCGAAATACCTCTAGTTTTGTTTTCTTCCAGTTTCGCTCCATTTTTCTGGCTGCTCTCTTAAGGGCCCGGGTGTGCTCATTGTACCACGGCGTTGGACTATTTTCTTTGATCTTCTTTAAGCGCAGCGGAGCAACTGTGTCTAAAGTGCTGGAAAAGAGAGAGTTAAAAGTTTCTGTTGCAATATCAAGTTCTTCTAAGCTATCTGGGATGCTGAGATTATGAAACTGATTTGGAAGATTATTGATAAAGCAATCTTTAGTGGCAGAAGTGATAGGTCTAACATATTTATAACATGGAGTCGGCTTTGCAGCCTTGGCTAAATGTAATTTACACGAGACTAGATAGTGATCGGAGATGTCGTCGCTCTGCTGTAGAATTTCAACGCCATCAACATCTATTCCATGTGATAATATTAGATCAAGAGTATGATTACGACAATGAGTAGGTCCTGACACGTGCTGTCTCACTCCAATTGAGTTTATAATGTCTTTAAATGCCAATCCCAATGCATCTTTTTCATTATCTACATGTATATTAAAATCACCAACAATTAGGACTTTATCTGCAGCCAATACTAATTCTGATAGAAAGTCAGCAAATTCTTTGATAAAATCTTTATGGTGCCCTGGTGGCCTGTATACAGTAGCCAGCAGAATTCTCAAACGTGATTTATTGTTTACACTATAAATTTTTACATTAAGCACCAACACTTCAAAAGAAGTATATTTAAAACTAGATTTCTTAGTGGTTTTCAGAATATTACTATAAATTACAGCAACACCTCCCCCTTTGCCTTTCGGACGAGGCTCATGTTTATAACAGTAATCTTGCGGAGTGGACTCATTTAAAGTAATGTAATCGTTTGGTTTTAGCCAGGTTTCTGTCAAACACAGCACATCTAGGTTATAGTCTTTAATCTTATCATTAACTATGAGCGATTTTGAATTAAGGGATCGAATATTCAGCAACCCAAGCTTTATCGTTTGCTCATCTGTATTATATCTGTTTTTTATTTGTTGAACATCAATTAGATTTTTAACCTTAGAAAGGTTTGGCAGTTTTTTGGATTTCCAAATTCGGGGAACAGACACAGTCTCTATATGATGATATCTAGGTGAAAGAGTCTCTATGTGATGAGATTTATCTGACCTTGGTGACGTGAGGCCGCTAGCAGACGGTCGGTTTAGCCAGTTTGTCTGCTTCCTGACCTGAGCCCCAGATTGTCATGTTTTATCTCTAAGACTATGAGCCAAATTACTAGAGAGAAGAGCAGCACCATCCCAGGTGGGATGAATACCATCTCTTTTCAACAGGTCAGGCTTGCCCCAAAAACTTTTCCAATTGTCTATGAATTCTATATTATGTTGCGGACACCAATTAGACAACCAGCCATTGAGTGAACACAATCTACTAACTATCTCATCACTCCTTCGAACAGGAAGGGGGCCAGAGCAGATTACAGTGCCTGACATCGTACTTGCGAGTTCAAACACCTCTTTAATATTAATTTTGGTGATCTCCGACTGGCGAAGTCGAACATCATTAGTGCCGACGTGAATAACAATCTTAGAGAATTTACGATTAGCATTGTAGAGAATTTACGGATGAACCAAACACAAATTAATCTTTCTAATCTCTCATGGGCTTCATTCAAATGTGATTCAGCATTCCGGATTTTAACACCACATTCCTAAGTCACAACACTGGCTCCAAATTGTCTAAACCCCCTCCAGAGGAGATTTTTATGGCCTTCAAAACCCCCTCAGAAAGGACTTTTAGGGCTCCGCAGGCCATAAAGAGATAAGCCAAAGCAGGAAGAACTTGTCACTGTTCATTCTTAACCAAGACAAATTTCCTCACAAATGGTTAAACAGGCCTGACCACCTTTGACCTCCCTCAGCATCACCACTGCTAAACAGGACAGAGTTATTTAACAGACCACGCTTTCATTCAGAGACCAGAATGACTTTTACACTTTACATATCAAACTACATTAATTCTGCACATTCTGCAGAAAACAACTCACACAGAACAATGCTCAGTGGACTCATAATCAAACATCATAATTCTTGTTTTTCCTACAATTCATGTTTGTATTATGCTTAGATTCCATATAAATCATGTAATGATGATTATAACTGTGTGTATGAATGAACGAGTATCGTGCTTCCAATCGAAATAATCGTATGCCCTTAATTCTTAAGATGGCTTGAGTGAAATCTGTGTAAAATGCTTTGTATGATTATAATAATCTATAATGTTAAACTGTGATCTCTTGTTCTCTCTGCTAGTGTTGGAGAGCAAGCAGATCATAGATATCGTCTGATTTACGATAAGAAGAAACGAGGTCCACCTCCTAAGATGATGCCATTGTCCAATTGGCCAGAATTCTCCAAAAGAGGTTGGACTAACTTTAAGTTAAAGACCCGAACAAAGCCGTTCAGTTCAGTTCAGAGTTCGGTCCAGAGAGCAGTTCAGTTTCGGTTCGGTGTTGAATTAAGTTTGTGCCTCTCTCTAAAACAGCAAGAGAGTGTTCATGTTCGTACGCTCCTACATCGACCAGACCACCTTTAGACCAGCAGACAAATAACCCATCAAGATCGGGGTTAAAACAGCTCATTCAAGCCACCTTACTCGTCTTACTTTCCTTTCTTCCTTTATTTTCTTTTTCGTAAAAGTCTCGGTTCTAAGTTAAGTTTTGATGCAAAGTTGCGTTTAACGTTTCGGCTGCAAAACCCGCTTCCAACTTCAAAGACTTTCATTCATCCGCGCCAACACACCACGTGACTGGCCGTCCAACTTCCATACAGACAAAGACAACCAGCCACGCGGCCAGCCGGGAAACCCCTCTGACGAAGCACCTCAAATAGGGAATTCCCTGGCCTAAGCAACGCAAAGGACAAGCAAGTAACTTCCAGACTCTAGCTGAACTGGTGTTTGTTAATTTAAATTGAATAACCTTTCTAAGAAACGAAGGTTTAAATTAATGCTTGGTGGTTCGTTCAGGTTTATGTCTTACAAAGTGCATCTCACTCTGAAAACTCACTCTTTCTCTCTCTTCCTCTGCGCCTTGAATGAATGTGTGTGTGTGATTGGGTTTAGACATTAGTTTTATGTGTTTAGAATAGTTAATAAAGTCGTCCATATATTTGAAAAGATATTCGTCTTGTGTTTTGCTTACACATTTAATGTCTTGTACTGCCGATCTAAAGTTACCTTGCTAATACATAGTGTTTCACTATAAATTGGATAAATATCTGTTGCCAAGGTTAAAATTACGGCCCGTTCAAATGAACTCTAAACGAGTCATTTGCTCGGTTCCATAGTGATTCGGTCAATGATTCATTGCAAATCGATGAATCATTCCCTTTGAGCTAAATTGGCCTTCCGGCCCCCTTAAATACATTTTATGTATATTATTATTATGTAGGCTCGCTACATTATTTGGTGGAGAATGTGGGCAGTTCAATCTAAAGTGTAAGCATATTATCAAGATTTATCTTTTCATTTTGTTTCGGATGCAAGATCCGAAAGATCTGAGAGTCTGTGTGTGACGCGCGCAGCGCGCGCCCCGTTTGAATGAATGCTGCTGCTGCTGTTGTTATCTGTGAGTGAAGCTCCCAGAGAAAGCTAAAAAGACTAGTCTGCCGCCCTATTTGCTCTCTTGTTAACTGCAGTAAATAAGATATGAAACCTCGCACTACGATAAGGTAAGAATTGAGCGTGTTCCTCATTTCCAGAAATACCTCGTTAGAGCTGTTCGATTTCTGCGTGTTCCAGAGTCTTCCAGGAAAGCTGTAACGTTGTGTGTGTGTGTGTTTATATCAGTTAGAGAACTGAACGAAATCAAACTGCAGTAATTAAAATAACCCTAACGTTATAAGGACTAATATTCTCCTCACAGAGCGATGAGCGTGTTCCTCATCTAAGCTAGTCATAAGCCTTATATTTATTTATCTGATTCAGTGCGTGTCCCACTGCGATCCCCGTGATAAACAGCGAGGCTTAACTAATCTTATCTGTTTGTGTCCG
The DNA here is from genome assembly GCA_036326025.1 of Chrosomus eos. Taxonomy (NCBI): domain Eukaryota; kingdom Metazoa; phylum Chordata; class Actinopteri; order Cypriniformes; family Leuciscidae; genus Chrosomus; species Chrosomus eos. Next base: position 48,003,715 of record CM070824.1, on the reverse strand, counting down.
TTCAAATAATTCTCGTGTAACATTGCGCATGTCCGAGTGTAATTTGAATAGTGGTTATTTAAATTCGTTATCAAGTAAAGCTTGCCATTGAAACTGAACCAACAGTTATTGTTTTATGTGCCTAGATAAACTTGCACAGAGACGATCCGCCGAGGTCGTCCTAATTACATCTATTATAACGCAAAGCTGTCGCTTGCTTAAAGTTAATATCACTCTTGACAAACTGAGTGAAGCCCCACGTCGTAAACCCAGCTACGAGTGGTGTATCTTATTTGAACAGTGTGAAATGCGCCGACATTTCCCGTAATAGGATCGATTGTTACTGTACATGCATGTTCTGTGGACATTGAAATGCTCCCATATTGCATGGAACTGTAACAAATTGTTTTCCAACTGTCTGCAATTCCCGGTTCGCCCACTAGCGTTCGTTTGGTCGCTATAGTTACGATCGTGACACGGAAGTCTTGGCCAAACGTTTCCGGGTGAACTTTGACCCAACCCTCGGTGTAAACAAACGCTAGCTAAGCTAAGCTAACCTGAGCAGTTGTTCACATTGAGGCCTGTGCTAAAGCCTTTAGCATCAGTTACTGTTATCAATACTAACCCCAGCAGTTAACTACAGTGTCTGTTTGAACAAAGTTAAATTGATTTAACCATTTAAACACCTCGACTTTTAGACCTCTTTTCTTCGTTTCCTTTTTCCTCTCACACTTTACCTATATTTTACTGGAAAAGGAAATATTTGTGTACAATTATTAATTAATTTACCTGCATTTTACTTGAAAAAGAAAATACTGGTTTACTATTATTAATTGTCAATTTTGAATTTGATTTTGAAGAAAAGAAAATATTAAAATAAAATTGAAATTCTATTTTTCTAGACAGGTCATTTCTAATGATTTCTAGATTTATTTTTAATAATTCTAATTTCATAATTTTCATAATTTCTAAATTTCTCGTTGAGATCTAATCACTTTAGGTGAATAAGTCTTGCACTCTGAGAGTTAAAATTTGAAAGTTGTTATTACTATTACAAAATAGTGTTAGACTCAGACTTGCTCATTATTGTCATTGCGTTTTATCCTTGCGTTGGTTATAAACTTAACCACTATATTTGTTCTGATTAATTAATTTTCGGGAAGCTTCAATAGGGGACATTACCATCTCCATACGAGTTTCAAATAAACCAGAGACAATCGTCCTTTACCAAAGTTTATTTGTGTGTTTAGTTGTTCCTCAACTATCAATTCTATACTCGTGGTAGACGTAAAGGTAGCGGGATCCAACCTCCTTGCTTCACTTCTTCCTCATCACGTCTTTCCTGTTCTGTCCTGCTTTATTCCATCTTATTCTTCACATTTGTAGGAACAAACCTGGAAGAACCACCAATCGACTCTAAAAGAGACAAATATAATCTGTCCCAACAAACAGATTATTAGATATTTGATTTTTAATCAAACCCTCTTGTGTTCTTCATACTCTCCCTGCATTTGTAACGCAATTTAAACTTTGACATCTTATCCAAGATCAAGTAACAGAGACAAGTGCCGAGCAAACTCCGCCTTCACAGCATCCCTGCTGTAACCCCTGCTGTAAGCGGTCGAACTGAAGGTGTGTGGTGTCAATCCTGTCAAACTCAGCGAAGAGGTATCAACATCATTATTGTATTATTTTTCCTCGCAAACATAAGCAATAATATTGTTTACCTTTCCGGAAACAGATTTTCATTGATAAAAACATTTATGAGAAATTAATACTTCCCCTAGTTAATAATTTTCTTTTTGTTTTTTTCCCCTCATTGAAATTGGTTGTTAACTTTTCTCTCTTTTTCCCTTACTCAGTTGAGCGACTAAGTCCTCACACCACGAGTTGAAACCAGCTTTTCATTGATAGAAAATATTTATAAAAATATTTCTCCCATTGAAAAAAAAAAAAGGGGGTTTCTTTCCATTGAGATTTGTTTTAACCTTTTTCTCTCTCTTTCATTTACCCAGTTGAGTGACGAGATCTTCGCATCACTAGCCTCACTGTGTACCCTTAGACCAACACTTAGTCATCACAACACTTCACTATTGATGTACAATTACTGAAACGACACTTAGCCGTTCAACCACATATAGGCTTATACACACAGATCTGTGTCAGTCTCTTCACCAAGCGTGCCAACATGTCGTGGACGACAAACCCCACTGCCCAACGGGAAGACGTGGACGCCTGGCTCAGAGGCATTACAGACTGCCTCACACCAAAGACAATTGAACTGTTATTATTTTTAATAATAATCATTATTCTGAGAAGATTCCTGACACACGATTCAAGCCAGAACCAAAACCACGTGGAACTAACCAAGATAACCTGTTCCTTAAGTAATGCCTTCACAGCCCAGCTAAACCTAAGCCACCAGCACGTCACCCACCTACAGGAGGAGCTGACACGTGCCCAGAGCCGCATAGACAAGCTGGAAGTGAAAGTCCAGGATGACTCCAAGACCACCGAGTTCCTGCGAGAGCTGATGCACACTCAACACTGCAAAGACCAGCTCAAAGGTAAAGCTCAAGACAAACTCAAAGTGTCCGGCGAAGCGGAGCAAGAAACAAAGACACGAGTTGACAAGCTCCAAGAAGCCCTTGCAGTCACTGAACGTAACAAACAAGAGTTAAAGACTGTCCAGAAACACCTGGTGAACCAACTCCAGGCTGTTGAACATCAGCTAGAGAAAGCCAAAGCTGACATTGAAAGTAAGAACTCTAAAATCACTGCTCTGGAAGACCACCTGCAAAGGTGCAGCGTTGAACTGGACCACCTGATCCAACAGCGAGACGCCGCCAACGACGAGCTCTACGCGGTCAGAGATGAACTCCAGCACATTTTCCAACAGAAACCAGAGCCAAGAAGGGAGAGACCTCCCTCAGCATCACCCCTGCTGAGCAGAACAGAGTCCTCCATCCAAGAACTGGCATACAGTGAAAGAAGTGAATGGCCACAACCCAAAACGTCACCGGCCTTCACCACAGAACTGTTCACTGCCAACAAACGAAGAGAGCTCATCCAGGCAGATGCCCAAGCTGCACATGGGATGACCGTTAAAGATCTCAACCAGCGGGTTAAGAATATCACTCAGTTCAACCCGAACTCCACAGAGGGTCCCGACATCCAGGCCTACCTCCGAGATATCGACTTCAACCTCGAGGTGAGACCCCATATGACTGACAGAGACAGGTTCTACCTCCTCAGATCCACATCCAGTCCAGAGGTACGAAGCTTCCTAGACCGACAACCTGCTAATGTCATGTCAAACTACCAGCTACTACGTGAGACAATGATTAAAGAATTCACAGGTCCAGAGTCAGAACACGGTGTGTTAATCGCCTTGGAAACCAAACAATGTCGTCAAGAGACTCCCCAAGCCTATTACCGCCGCTTTCGACAAGCCTATTTAGGTGGACATAACAAACCTGAACTTGAAGAGGATGTGAACTTCAAAACCCTCTTCCTGAGAAACCTGCACCCTGGTTTGAGTCATCATCTTGGCATCATGGCCTGCCCAGGCACAATGACGATTCAGCAGCTACGTGACCTGACACACAAGGCCTACATCAAACAAAAGATGTCCTCAAAGAAAGGTTTGAAAACATCCACAGTGTCAAACTCCATCAGCCAAGACACAAGCCTTGCACTGGAAGACACCCAGTGGCATGACAACACCACAGTCCTTCGTAAGGAGCACAGAGAACGTGACTCCCATGCCGATGACGGCTACCACTCCAACCACATGGAAAAGTCATGGGACCCACCAGAAGGAAACAACTGGAATCAACGAGTGCATCCAAAAGCATTCTATGTGGGTAAGCGACAACGACACCCACCTCCGCACCACTCAGCCAAACACCACACTGAGTGTGCCCAAGAACACGACAGTCTCCCCTCAGAAGACATGGAGCAACTACTGAGGCAACTGCTCATCAAAGACAAGCTGAACACAGAAGACCAGTGATCACCTTGTACACCTTCCTGAGACAACCACCTGTTCAACAACAACCCAGAACAAAGTGGTCTCTCACAGTCAACCACTGACAAACACCCCGAGGTACCAGAAAACACCATCCTGGTTACCCATCACACCACAAGCTCCAAACTCAAGAACCATGTGTGTGCTACAGCAACGACAGTAAGCCCAGAAGGTCAGAAAGTCTGTCACAACCAGAAGGCATCACAAGAGGAAGGCAACAAAGGAGACCACGTTTTGCACTACAGCTTCACGCATCCATGCCAAACCATCTCCCAATGTCTGCCAGAGAACTTCCTGCCTTACTGGACTGACCCCCAGCAGATCACAGAAGATCCCTTTCCAAGGCAAAGATGCAACAAGCCCATCAAAGCTTAACCATCAAGCAAAAGGGGGGAGCAAAACAGACTGAGACAGATCTGACATACATACAGTATACATGCAGTACCTGCACTACCCTACACTGTACCACTAACATACACAAGTTAAACACAGCTACCATGAAAAACATTCAACAAACATGTTCTTCCCACAGGTAGACACTGAAATCGCAACACTGACTTAGCTATCCTTTCCATAGGAAACATGTAGCAATGCACCCAACAAGTATAACCCTCTCATTACATGGTGACACCTGACACTGCACAACAGTAGCCATACAGGAGTCACTCAACTGCTTTGTTTTGTTTTACCTCTTCCCTTTCTTCTTTTATTAGGTAAAATCCCTGTTACCCCATAAGGGTCAAGGTTACCATATAAGGATTGACGCACCACGCCTGATGTTTGCAAGTCACCTTAAAACGAATGTTAGCCTAGAGAACTCTCTGCATCATTCGCATAAAAATTTGAAAGGTAAATTGGTCTAAACCTAGAACAATTTAGAAGAGAATAAAACGAACAAATCAAATTTAGTCACAAAGTTGATCAATCACCGTTTTAAAACAAACTAGAATTACGGTCCTAAAATTAAACTAAACTTTTTTTTCAACATGATTTGACTATATTGAGAGAGTGAACCTGTTTAGGCCTAGATAATCTAATGCCCTGCACCAGTAAAGTGACCAGTCATGGCGGTGTTTGCCTTGTTGTTTGCTGTGTGTGTTTGCTTCTTCTGTTTCTCCAGCGTTCAATGATGTCTTCTCTCATCAACCCATCATCGATCGAAGGGGGGATATGTAGAGAATTTACGGATGAACCAAACACAAATTAATCTTTCTAATCTCTCATGGGCTTCATTCAAATGTGATTCAGCATTCCGGATTTTAACACCACATTCCTAAGTCACAACACTGGCTCCAAATTGTCTAAACCCCCTCCAGAGGAGATTTTTATGGCCTTCAAAACCCCCTCAGAAAGGACTTTTAGGGCTCCGCAGGCCATAAAGAGATAAGCCAAAGCAGGAAGAACTTGTCACTGTTCATTCTTAACCAAGACAAATTTCCTCACAAATGGTTAAACAGGCCTGACCACCTTTGACCTCCCTCAGCATCACCACTGCTAAACAGGACAGAGTTATTTAACAGACCACGCTTTCATTCAGAGACCAGAATGACTTTTACACTTTACATATCAAACTACATTAATTCTGCACATTCTGCAGAAAACAACTCACACAGAACAATGCTCAGTGGACTCATAATCAAACATCATAATTCTTGTTTTTCCTACAATTCATGTTTGTATTATGCTTAGATTCCATATAAATCATGTAATGATGATTATAACTGTGTGTATGAATGAACGAGTATCGTGCTTCCAATCGAAATAATCGTATGCCCTTAATTCTTAAGATGGCTTGAGTGAAATCTGTGTAAAATGCTTTGTATGATTATAATAATCTATAATGTTAAACTGTGATCTCTTGTTCTCTCTGCTAGTGTTGGAGAGCAAGCAGATCATAGATATCGTCTGATTTACGATAAGAAGAAACGAGGTCCACCTCCTAAGATGATGCCATTGTCCAATTGGCCAGAATTCTCCAAAAGAGGTTGGACTAACTTTAAGTTAAAGACCCGAACAAAGCCGTTCAGTTCAGTTCAGAGTTCGGTCCAGAGAGCAGTTCAGTTTCGGTTCGGTGTTGAATTAAGTTTGTGCCTCTCTCTAAAACAGCAAGAGAGTGTTCATGTTCGTACGCTCCTACATCGACCAGACCACCTTTAGACCAGCAGACAAATAACCCATCAAGATCGGGGTTAAAACAGCTCATTCAAGCCACCTTACTCGTCTTACTTTCCTTTCTTCCTTTATTTTCTTTTTCGTAAAAGTCTCGGTTCTAAGTTAAGTTTTGATGCAAAGTTGCGTTTAACGTTTCGGCTGCAAAACCCGCTTCCAACTTCAAAGACTTTCATTCATCCGCGCCAACACACCACGTGACTGGCCGTCCAACTTCCATACAGACAAAGACAACCAGCCACGCGGCCAGCCGGGAAACCCCTCTGACGAAGCACCTCAAATAGGGAATTCCCTGGCCTAAGCAACGCAAAGGACAAGCAAGTAACTTCCAGACTCTAGCTGAACTGGTGTTTGTTAATTTAAATTGAATAACCTTTCTAAGAAACGAAGGTTTAAATTAATGCTTGGTGGTTCGTTCAGGTTTATGTCTTACAAAGTGCATCTCACTCTGAAAACTCACTCTTTCTCTCTCTTCCTCTGCGCCTTGAATGAATGTGTGTGTGTGATTGGGTTTAGACATTAGTTTTATGTGTTTAGAATAGTTAATAAAGTCGTCCATATATTTGAAAAGATATTCGTCTTGTGTTTTGCTTACACATTTAATGTCTTGTACTGCCGATCTAAAGTTACCTTGCTAATACATAGTGTTTCACTATAAATTGGATAAATATCTGTTGCCAAGGTTAAAATTACGGCCCGTTCAAATGAACTCTAAACGAGTCATTTGCTCGGTTCCATAGTGATTCGGTCAATGATTCATTGCAAATCGATGAATCATTCCCTTTGAGCTAAATTGGCCTTCCGGCCCCCTTAAATACATTTTATGTATATTATTATTATGTAGGCTCGCTACAGCATTAGCCAGCACTTTTAAATTTGATTTGATGTCAGGCGCTCTGGCTCCCGGCAAACATGTGACTATGGTGGCTGGTGTCTCTATTTTCACGTTCCGTGTAATAGAATCGCCAATTACCAGGGCACAATCAACAGCATTCTCAGTGGGTGTTTCACTGAGAGGGGCAAATCGATTTGTTATGGTAACCGGAACAGAAGAGTGGTTTTTTGATCCGCGACTAGAGCGATTTCTCACCGTCACCCATCTGCCTGGCTGCACAGGCAATAACTCAGCCGGAACCGAATCATGTAAATGGTTCACTATGCTAGGCGCATCCAAAGTAGTATCTAAAGCTCGAGCACACTTACTATCCTCAATTAAAGTTTGGATGCGTGTCTCTAATTCTGAAATCTTCTCCGTCAGCCTGACTGTCTCCTTGCATTTATCACATATAAACCCTATGCCGACGGAGAAGGCTATGGTAAACATATGGCATGATGTGCAAGTGACAATAACAGGACAAGACATTACTCACCGTGTTTGTTGACTGATTCTTACTCACCTGGGCTTTTTATGAACTCAGATGTGCGGGCGCGCACGAGAAAAATAAATAAATAACTGAGCGCACGGGGGGCGCCTTAACAGGCTAGCGAGATACTAGCGTGTTGTGCTAACAATAACGGAAGCTAGCGATATTAGGTAAGCTGTAATTAGTAGTATAAACAACTAGAAATGATAGTAAACGATGGTTCAAAACAGAAAGAAATGCGAGGCTTAGACGGAGCTAACAGCCGACCCTTGGATGGGTTTGGAAGTTTTTTGTATTTCCTAACTCGGGAACAGACACAGTCTCTATATGATGATATCTAGGTGAAAGATTCCCTATGTGAGTCACACACATCTGAGAGCCTGAGCAACACACACACACACACACTCACACACACACATCTGAGAGCCTGAGCAACACACACACACTCACACACACACATCTGAGAGCCTGAGGAACACACACACACATATATATATAACACACACACACACACGCACACACCTGAGAGCCCGAGGAACACACACACACATACACACACACACACACACACACACACACACACACACACACACACACACACACACACACACACACACACACACACACACACACACACACCTGAGAGCCTGAGGAACACACACACACACACACACACACACACACACACATATATATACACACACACACACGCACACACCTGAGAGCCCGAGGAACACACACACACATACACACACACACACACACACACACCTGAGAGCCTGAGGAACACACACACACATACACACACATACACACACACACACACACACACACACACACACACACACACACACACCTGAGAGCCTGAGGAACACACACACACACACACACACACACACACATATATATACACACACGCACACACCTGAGAGCCTGAGGAACACACACACACACACACACACACATACATACACACACACACACACACACAACAACACACACACACACACACACACACACACACACACACACACCACACACACACACACCTAGAGCTATAACACACACACACACACACACCTGAGAGCCTGAGGAACACACACACACACACACACACACACACACAGACACACACACACACACACACACACGCACACACCTGAGAGCCTGAGGAACACACACACACATACACACACACGCGCACACCTGAGAGCCTGAGGAACAAGCATCACTGGAGGATCATCACTTCTTCAGGGTTAATCTCACGCAGTTTCACAGTCAGAGTTTAAAAAGAGACTTGCGTTTGTGACTGACTGAGCTGAAATATTGAGCGCTGGATTATTAGCTCAGGTGTGTTATTGAAGAGCTGTAACTGTGTGTGTTTGTGTGTGCAGATCTTAGAGCTGGAGCTGCAGTGTAAAGAGGTGAATCTGGAGAAAGAGAGAAACGTTCAGCTGACGCTCAGAATTCAAGACCTGGAATCGGATCTGCAGGACAAACAACAGGTGAGACACACACACACACACACACACACACACACCGCATCATCCTGCCGTGAGTGCTCTTACAAGCACGAATGATGCTGTTTTTCAGGAGCTTGAGAACCTCTGCAAACAGGCAGAAATCATCCCTCAGCTCATGGCGGAGTGTGAAAACCTCACGGCCAAACTACAGGTGAACAGCAGCGCAAACACACACACCATTCCTCACACACGCGCGTCATTCCTCACACACGCGCGTCATTCCCACACACGCGCGTCATTCCTCACACACGCGCGTCATTCCTCACACACGCGCGTCATTCCTCACACACACACGTAATTCCTCGTAATTCCTTCCAGCGTCTGGCGTGAGTGATTTCAATGTTAAAGGGGGGGTGAAACTCAGTTTCAGTCAATCTCATGTTAATCTTGAGTACCTATAGAGTAGTATTGCATCATTCATATCTCCAAAAAGTCTTTAGTTTTATTATATTTATAAAAGAAAGAGAGGCTGTTCCGAGTCTTTCCGGAAAAAAACGAGCAGGTGGAGGCGTGCCGTGTGGGCGGAGCTAAAAAACCACGATCGCGTGAAGCTTACATTGAGAGCGTCTGGAAGCTGTGATATCCCAAAACAATCCCATGGCTAACAATCAGATTCAGCCATACATTGTTGATCCCGAATCAGATCCCGAGGCTGACATTGAAGACGAGCAGCAGCAAAAGAATGTTGTGGTCGATAGTATCAAATGCCGCACTAAGATCGAGTAACACTAATAGAGAGATACAACCACGATCGGATAATAGGAGCAAATCATTTGTGACTTTAATGAGAGCAGTCTCAGTACTATGGTACGGTCTAAATCCGGACTGAAAATCCTCGCAGATATTATTTCTTTCTTAAAAGGAACACAGTTGTGAGGATACTGCTTTTTCTAGTATCTTTGACAGAAAAGGCAGATTCGAGATCGGCCTGTAATTGACTAATTCTGTAGGATCAAGATGCGTTTTTTTAACAAGCGGTTTAATCATAGCCAACTTAAAGGTTTTTGGTACGTATCCTAATGACAAAGATGAATTAATGATATCTAGAAGAGGATCTATGACCTCTGGAAGCATCTCTTTCAGTAGCTTAGTCGGTATAGGGTCTAACATACAAGTTGTCGATTTAGATGAATTAACAATTTATCAGACTTTATCACTCACTCTTCCCTTTAGCACTCTTCCCTTTATGACTCTTCCCTTTATCACCCACTCTTCCCTTTATCACCCACTCTTCCCTTTTATCACTCACTCTTTTCTTTATCACTCACTCTTTCCTTTATCACTCACTCTTCCCTTTATCACCCACTCCCTATACCCTTCCCTTTATCACCCACTCTTCCCTTTATCACCCACTCTTCCCTTTATCACCCACTCTTCCCTTTATCACGCACTCTTCCATTATCATTCACTCTTCCCTTTATCATTCACTCTTCCCTTTATCACTCACTCTTTCCTTTATCACTCACTCTTCCCTTTTATCACTCACTCTTTTCTTTTATCACTCACTCTTTCCTTTATCACTCACTCTTCCCTTTATCACTCACACTTTCCTTTATCACTCTTCCCTTTAGCACTTACTCTTCCCTTTATCACTCACTCTTCCCTTTATCACTCTTCCCTTTAGCACTCACTCTTCCCTTGATCACTCACTCTTACTTTTATCACTCTTCCCTTTAGCACTCTTCCCTTTAGCACTCTTCCCTTTAGCACTCACTCTTCCGTTTATCACTCTTCCCTTTAGCACTCTTCCCTTTTATCACTCTTCCCTTTATCACTCTTCCCTTTAGCACTCTTCCCTTTTATCACTCTTCCCTTTTATCACTCTTCCCTTTAGCACTGTTCCCTTTATTTAGCACTCTTCTTTTTAGCACTCTTCCCTTTATTTAGCACTCTTCCCTTTAGCACTCTTCCTTTTAGCACTCTTCTCTTTATCACTCTTCCCTTTATGACTCACTCTTCCCTTTATCACTCACTCTTCCCTTTAGCACTTACTCTTCCCTTTATCACTCACTCTTCCCTTTATCACTCTTCCCTTTAGCACTCACTCTTCCCTTGATCACTCACTCTTACTTTTATCACTCTTCCCTTTAGCACTCTTCCCTTTAGCACTCTTCCCTTTAGCACTCACTCTCTTCCGTTTATCACTCTTCCCTTTAGCACTCTTCCCTTTTATCACTCTTCCCTTTAGCACTCTTCCCTTTAGCACTCTTCCCTTTTATCACTCTTCCCTTTTATCACTCTTCCCTTTAGCACTCTTCCCTTTATTTAGCACTCTTCTTTTTAGCACTCTTCCCTTTATTTAGCACTCTTCCCTTTAGCACTCTTCCTTTTAGCACTCTTCTCTTTATCACTCTTCCCTTTATGACTCACTCTTCCCTTTATCACTCACTCTTCCCTTTGACTCACTCTTCCCTTTATGACTCACTCTTCCCTTTATCACTCTTCTCTTTATCACGAACTCTTCCCTTTAGCACTCTTCCCTTCCCTTTATCACTCACTCTTCCCTTTAGCACTCTTCCCTTTATCACTCACCCTTCCCTTTAGCACTCTTCCCTTTATCACTCACTCTTCCCTTTAGCACTCTTCTCTTTATCACGAACTCTTCCCTTTATCACTCAGTCTTCCCTTTATCACTCTTCCCTTTATCACTCACTCTTCCCTTTAGCACTCTTCTCTTTATCACGAACTCTTCCCTTTATCACACTTCCCTTTATTCTCTTTATCACGAACTCTTCCCTTTATCACACTTCCCTTTATCACTCTTCTCTTTATCACTCAGTCTTCCCTTTATCACTCTTCCCTTTATCACTCTTCCTTTTATGACTCACTCTTCCCTTTATAGAAGAGACGACTAAACACCGGCGATATGTTATGCCTAAATTTATACATGATTAACTAACTGTATTTTTCTTTGTACATTTCTGAAATGCACTTTCTGTAAAGCTGCATTGAGACAATGTGTATTGTGAAAAGCGCTATACAAATAAACTTGAATTGAATTGAATTTATCACTCTTCCATTTATCACTCACTCTTCCCTTCTTCCCTTTATCACTCTTCCCTTTAGCACTCTTCCTTTTAGCACTCATCACTTTAGCACTCACTCTTCCCTTTATCACTCTTCCCTTTATCACTCACTCTTCCCTTTATCACTCTTCCCTTTAGCACTCTTCCTTTTAGCAACCTTCCCTTTAGCAATCACTCTTCCATTTATGACCCACTCTTCCCTTTATGATTCACTCTTCCCTTTATCATGCACTCTTCCCTTTAGCACTCTTCCCTTTATGACTCTTCCCATTATCACTCACTCTTTACTTTAGCACTCTTCCTTTTAGCACTCACTCTTCCGTTTATCACTCACTCTTCCCTTTAGCACTCTTCCCTTTAGCACTCTTCCCTTAAGCACTCACTCTTCCGTTTATCACTCACTCTTCCCTTTATGATTCTTCCCTTTAGCACTCTTCCCTTTATCACTCACTCTTCCCTTTAGCACTCTTCCCTTTAGCACTCTTCCCTTTATCACTCACTCTTCCCTTGATCACTCAATCTTACTTTTATCACTCTTCCCTTTAGCACTCTTACCTATCACTCACTCTTCTCTTTATCACTCACATCGTACCCTTTATCCTCACACACTCTTCCCTTTATCACTCACTCTTCCCTTTATCACTCACCCTTCCCTTTATCACTCACTCTTCCCTTTATCACTCACTCTTCCCTTTATCACTCACCCTTCCCTTTATCACTCACCCTTCCCTTTATCACTCACTCTTCCCTTTATTTAGAACTCTTCCCTTTAGCACTCACTCTTCCCTTTATTTAGCACTCTCTCCCTTTAGCACCCACTCTTCCCTTTATTTAGCACTATTCCCTTTAGCACTCCTTCCCTTTATTTATCACTCTTCCCTTTAGCACTCACTCTTCCCTTTAGCACTCTTCTCTTTAACACTCTTCCTTTTTATGACTCACTCTTCCCTTCTTCCATTTATCACTCTTCCCTTTAGCACTCTTCCTTTTAGCACTCATCCCTTTAGCACTCACTCTTCCCTTTATCACTCTTCCCTTTATCACTCTTCCCTTTATTTGTCACTCTTCCCTTTAGCACTCTCTCCCTTTAGCACTCACTCTTCCCTTTAGCACTCACTCTTCCCTTTAGCACTCGCTCTTCCCTTTATGACCCACTCTTCCTTTTATCACCCACTCTTCCCTGTATTACCCACTCTTCCTTTTATCACTCACTCTTCCCTTTATCACTCACTCTTCCCTTTAGCACTCTTCCTTTTAGCACTCTTCCCTTTAGCAATCACTCTTCCATTTATGATTCACTCTTCCCTTTATGATTCACTCTTCCCTTTATTTGTCACTCTTCCCTTTAGCACCCACTCTTCCCTTTAGCACCCACTCTTCCCTTTATCGCCCACTCTTCCCTTTATCACCCACTCTTCCCTTTATCACTCACTCTTCCCTTTATCACTCTTCCCTTTATCACCCACTCTTCCCTTTATGATTCACTCTTCCCTTTATCACACACTCTTCCCTTTAGCACTCTTCCATTTATCACCCACTCTTCCCTTTATCACTCACTCTTCCCTTTAGCACTCTTCCCTTTAGCACTCTTCCCTTTATCACCCACTCTTCCCTTTATCACTCACTCTTCCCTTTAGCACTCTTCCCTTTACCACTCTTCCCTTTATCACCCACTCTTCCCTTTAGCACTCTTCCCTTTATCACTCACTCTTCCCTTGATCACTCACTCTTACTTTTATCACTCTTCCCTTTAGCACTCTTCCATTTATGATTCACTCTTCCCTTTATGATTCACTCTTCCCTTTATTTGTCACTCTTCCCTTTAGCACCCACTCTTCCCTTTATCACTCACTTTTACCTTTAGCACTCTTCCCTTTATCACACACTCTTCCCTTTATCACTCACTCTTCCCTTTATCACTCACTCTTCCCTTTAGCACTCACTCTTCCCTTTATCACTCACTCTTCCCTTTAGCACTCTTCCCTTTATCACTCACTCTTCCCTTTATCACTCACTCTTCCCTTTATCACTCTTCCCTTTATCACTCTTTTCCCTTTAGCACTCTTCCCTTTATCACTCACTCTTCCCTTTATTTAGCACTCTTCTCTTTAGCACTCTTTCCTTTAACACTCACTCTTCCCTTTATTTAGTACTATTCCCTTTAGCACTTACTCTTCCCTTTATTTAGCACTCTTCCCTTTAACACTCACTCTTCCCTTTAGC